>JARKHS020006956.1:0-44231 GCA_030143305.2 Amblyomma americanum
ACAATTTAGGCAATGCTTATGTGACTACACCACCATTTTGGAGCTGAATCAGTTCTGGCTAGTTTATTGCTTGTTCGGGGCAACTCGTTGTAGGAATCAAAACATAACGGTTCGCCTATATTTGGTAACGAAGTTTACAAAGACGGAGTAGTAAGCCTGAAAAAAAAAAACTTATTTGGAGACTTTCGCACTTCGTCTGTGGCAATGAAATTCGAAAATTTTTCAGTGCAGGATACATTTTGTCCACAGACTTTGGCATGTAGGATCTTCGTAACCCTGACCGCTATATACATAATAGGCGAGACGTTTAGGAGCTAATGCGCGCTGCCAGCATACAGGAAGGAATACCTGAGCATGCTCCGGCTGTTATCTCAGCTTAAATTAACCGACCTTTTAAAGGTACCTTTTTACACCCTAGTACTGATGTTCCCATTCACATTCAAAAGAGCCGCGGTCTTATAACGCACAACTAATGATTTCTATGTGGAATCAGGGGTGACATAAAACTCATTAAAACGGCAATAAAGAAATTTGTTAAATAAACAATACTATCACAACTAATCAATAAGATATCATCAGAAAATTCACGTTGGGAAGGACAGAATATTTGTTTTTACTGCCATTAACGAGACCATGGAGAGATTACGTGGCACATGGGACTTACAACGTTGAACGTAACAAAAACGCCGCTAACAATCAAGAACATGCTTACAGGGTACGTTCTGAGATTGTGCCAATATTCTAACTAAAATGCAACCTCACGCACCAAGTTCGATGTCGAATGCGTCACTGTTATTCTATTTAACGGATAGTATCCAGTAATTGTAACCTAACAAAGCATGGTTACATTAAGCCTTTAATTTTATTGTTTAAAACAATATAATGAAACAATTTCCTGTTGATCTAGAATTACCAATAAAGGTCGTTCAGAAAAATTGACAGCGATAGTTTTATTTAAATCCCAGTCAAAATTTGTCGTTTTTCGAAATATTCAAATAAAGTTAATTGCAGTGCCAAATTAAAAAAAATCTGACCGGTTTAGAAGAATGAATTTTGTACAACAATAGCAGAGAAATCCGATTAACAGTGAGAAAAAAAATCCGCCCAAAGTTATTGCTCCTTGTCTCGTTAGTGTCCTGAGAAATGACCTCCTTGGCACTCATACCTTGCAATGCGATTTTTGCACTGAGATGGAGGCGAAACACAAACGATGCCCGTGTACTCTGCGATGTCAGCGCACGTTAAAGATCCCCAGGTGCTCGAAATTATTACCGGAGACCCCCAGTACGGTTCCTCTTTCTTCCTTCGCTCCCTCCTTTATCCCTTCCCTTACGGCGCGGTTCGGGTGTCGACCGAGATATTTAAGACAGTTGCTGTGTCATTTCCTTTCCTCAATAACGAATTTTCAATTTTTCTGTAAAATTCCAACAGGCAAATAATTTGCACTATGAGTGACAAATGTTTCAAGAAGCTTTCATGATAGAAATGGGCTACGTTAAGTTTCGCCCCATTTCAGAACCCTGAAACGTAAGAATACTACTTCTGCGCTGCTGCACCCAACTATATGAGCAAACAGAAAATTGAAGCAGGCAGGTGCATAATCAATGACGAAAACAACGCCTAAACAGGACGAAGCGTTCAGGGAGCACTGTCGTTTTTGTCCCTTTCTGCTGCGTGCTGTAAAAGCCCTGTTTTCGCTGTGGATGCAACAGGGCACTTTTTTATCACGCGCGTGGGTTCATGTTAATTATGTTCGCTCCAAAACGTAATACGTGCGTCTGGCAAGCCCTCCACTTTTAACGCGATTGCGTTAAAAAGAGCTCGAGTCACAGAAAATCCGGCGTCGTTGTCTCCATCTTTGACCGTGAGCAAAAATTCCACGAAAAATCGCCAGAGAAGCAACCTACGAGCCAGACGGGCCACCTAGGTCACGTAACCTTGTGGCGCCATCACAACCTGTCCATTGGATTGTGAGCAAACTGCGCACCATGGCAGGTGCTAGTTAAACTAATGGTTAGTCGCAAGAGGTTGCCCGGGAAGAGCAAGCTGCAGATGGCACAAGCACAACCTGCGGCAGCAACTGCCATCGCAGGATAGTGGCGCATCGCTTAACCGCTGCACCACTGCGCCAGGAGTGGTATGAGGACTCCCAGGGATCTATGAATGTTAAGTACAGAATGACAAATTGCGCATATATGGGCATTGACCCATTAAAGCTATCGCGTCATAGCCTTAAAGGCGAAGCTTAAGTGTCCCTTCCAATTTTTTTATTGCTTTCCTTGAAATCGCGAAGATGTGTGTCTGTTTCGCAGTTGTCTTCATGGCTCGGGAGGGCTGCAAATGAACCGGTTTCCAATTTTTCCTCCGTTGATGCCGCAAAAGCATCCTGGTGCGCACACACTTCTTACTGGGACTCCAGGTTGGCACTGAATGGAAGGAAAAAAAAAATAAGGCAGCTTTTGCAGAACGGAAGAATTATAACAGGGGTGACTGCACTCTTGATTACGGCATAACTATCTCCTCACAAAAGCATGCAAACAATCGAGGGTATGAAGAGTACCCTTCGATCTTTCAAAGCAGCCTCTGAATCAGCTGCTGGTATTTATGGTGTTTGTGTAATAATCGATCTTTTTGTGCACCGCTGATAATAAATTATTCATTATACCGCTATAGTGGCCGAGTGGTTTAAACATCCGCCTCGCATGCGAGAGATACGTGTCTCGATTTTCTGTGCGCCGTGCATCCACCGGTTTTCAATATGTACATTCTTTCTCCTGACCTAATGGTCGGCTTCTGAGGGGTGAAATACTTGGACAATAAGTATTTGACTCCACATTGTGTAAAGACAAATACCTTGTACTATGGCTTTCTTTGGGCAGAGCGACGAGTGGAACCGCGTATTCTAAGCTTTTCAAACTGACAACGCTACGCTAACGGCCAGATAGACGTCTTTTAATTTGAACGAAAACATCTTCAACGGAAGTCCGCCTGATTGGGCTCTTGAAATAGTGGAGAGAAAACTGACGCCAACCAATATTTTTAACTTTACCCAACGTTTCGGAACCTAACTCGGTCCCTTCTTCAGGGTGACTAAAGTGTGCCAGCAGCAGCAGCGTGCTGCTGCCTTCGCTCTCCCTTTGTTCGCACGTGGCGCAGTCCACTAACGTACGCGGAGGCGACATGTCGAGTCATGGCACATCCGACTCACAAAGGCGGCGATGAATAGGGCTCCAAGAACGCTCCCCTCCGCGACAATATATAGTTCAACAAACACTTCTCCGTCACACTGACAATGGCACTAAGGTTTGTTATGTTTCATTTTTCATGTTATCTTAACGCGCTATTAAGGAGCTCGTGCGTAGAATATCCGGCGTCGATGTCGGCGTCATTGACCTTGAGCTAAAAATCAGAAAAATCCCCAGAGAAGCAGAGGCAGCTGAGCCACCGAAGTCACGTAACCTGGTGGCGTCATCATAACCTGCCCACCGCATTGTGAACAAACTGCGCACCGTGGCGGTTAAAATTCATTATTGGTCACGAGAGGATGCTTGGGAAGAGCAACCTGCATTCATCAAGTCCCACCCGTGGCAGCACCTGCCATCGCAGGGCAGTGGTGCATCGCTTAACCGCTGCACCACTGCGCCAGGAGTTGTATGAGGCCTCCCAGGGATCTATGAACGTTAAGTAGAGAATGACCAATTCTGCATTTATGGGAATTAACCCATTAGACTAACGCGTCATACCCTCAAGGCGGAGCTTAAGTGTCCTCTCCAATTTTTTTTAATCGTCTCCGGAGCGTTCTCACTTGCTGTTTGCTACGCGAGACAAGAGAAGAGCGCCCTGGAGCCATCATACTCATACAAGGCCGTTTATACATGTTCGATATTATGTCGCACTTTTAGGCGCTTTCTCATGTAAGTCTGCAGTTATCTTCAAATTGAGCGTTCTGATACTGATGGGCTTTCTTATTTTAACAACCGCGCATGCGCACTCGCTGCTATCACCGCCACCGCCTTATTGCCCTTTGTTTGTGGGCGGAATTTGGTGAAATACTTGAGATGGTTAGTGGGAATTTTGTAATTTATTATTGTCTGCATACGGGTTACTCACGCGTTGCAAAAAAAGAAGCTTCGCTCAAAATATCGACATTTTGCAAGCCGGCGCTGCAGTGACACCAACACTAGGATCTGGAGAGGAGCACTAGCATTTGCTCATGGAATATACATCGCCCTAGGGGTAGCTCCGAATTATATTTACCAGTCGAGGACAACCCAGTTTCTGGCCACCAAAGAAAGGAGGCCTATACGGATTATTAGGAGGAGGTACCCTTTGTGGTCTTCTCGTCGGACGTTGGCACCTGAAAATAGAAGACGGAAGTGAAAACTTTCAGAACTCAAAATTATCGCTAAAACACACACAATTTTTTCTTTCGCCTGTCACGCAATAACGCTTGCCAGATAAAAAATACGTATTATTGGGTATTTTCCATTAGTCACAATTAATGCAGGAGATGAGAAAACAATGATCCGCTGTTTACCTTTCCGGTAATGCGTTTTTCAACAACAGAGTGCATGGGGCGAAGTGCAGATCCTAGTCGGACTGTTTGGTTGCTGTGGCTACTAAACGCACTCGGTCACTTATGCATACATCCATATGGAGGAGGAGGAGGAGGAGGAGGAGGAGGAGGAGGAGGAGAGAATTTAATGAATGGAGGTTGTTAAGATCGGAGAATTCGAACCTGGGGAGGAGTCCTAGAAGGTCAACCTGAAGACAGAGCTGTTGAGTTCGGAGAACTCGGACCTGGGAGGAATTCCTAAAGGCCAAAGTGAAGACGGAATAGTCACCGGGAAGTCACGCAGCTGCGAGGACTGGCGTTCGCGGAAGCAGCGGTGGAAGCAGCGGCGACAACAGCGGCCTCAGGTGGCCGAGTCTGCCTCGGATCTCCGGACGGAGTGATGCTATTCAACGGTCATGCTGGGGACAATTGAAAGACAGTTGCGACCTTGGCAGAATTTCAGCGCTTCGGACAACAGGCGGGGGAGTACAGGGTCGTTCATCCACCTGCTGGGAGGGGAGATGTCTGGACATTCCTTTCCCATGGTGGCCTCAAAATCGCCACAATGATGAAGACGACACGCCAGTGTTTGATGCGTCTTTGTCCCTGTCCATCTGCTGGGAATCGGCGTGTCTTTTTCCCACGAAGGCATCGAACTGGTCGCCGTGGCGTCATCGAACCAACAGTGTTCGAGACTTTCTTTTCTCCTCTCCATCGACCGAGCCACGAGAGAGCATCAGCACTGTCACTTGCCGAGAGCGGTGCCTCCAGTGTCTACATCTGCTCACTTAATTGGACATCATTCTCCCAACCTTATTCCCCAGTCAGGGATCTGGGGAATACGAAGGGTATTTAACGGGGTGCTGGTTTGTTACTGACGCACTAATATCTCGACTGTAAATATGTACAAATAAACCTACTGTACAGTTTCCTTCTTAACGGAGTCCGACACCGTCCTTCGGAGCCGGGACCTGCGGTGCTGAAAGAGTCAGACAACCCAAGGGCCCCCTCCGTCTCCGACAAGGTCTGCCTGGTTAGCCTAGCATGCCACTCTTGATCCACATGGAGATGGATCGATCTATCTATATGGAGCACAATGGCGTGAAGAGGGACACCTATAGGTTGAGAATTTACTCATTATGCCATCGCGTCATACCATGCAGGCTTATTCGAGTTAGGTCTTGCCAGACATATAGTATCGTCAGATAAATTATGAAAGTGGGCATAGTTACCAACAGTTACAACGTCGATAATGTAGCGATTAAAAAGCCGACGACCAAGGTAACTGCCCTGAGGGACAACATTCGATAGATTTATGTTACTAGTTATTCTGAACATACTGATTTCGAAATTATTATGATTTGGTGAGAAGGAACTTTTGCGTTTGTATGCCGTGTAGTTCAAGCTTTTCTGCTAGATTATTGGTGTATTTAATATCAAACGCATTCGTGAATCCACAAGTAGAACAGGCAGCTAAAAGGCAGGGCGCCGCAGCAACCGGCAATAAGGTTTCTTAAGCCGACAAAGGCGGCCCTATCGAGCCTAGCGACCGAACAAAACAACGTTGAGGCGTTCCAGAACGATGTTGGGATGCCGCCAGTTGCAGCATAGGTCAACGCACGAGCGTCCTCGTAGCTTTGGTAGTGTTAAGCAGCGAGGGACGCCCAAGCCTGCATGAAAACAAAGGACTTGTTTCCGGCGGCTTCCTTCGCGCCGCGCGCCTGCCTTGCGCGTCGGATCTTCGGAATAACGGGTGTAGGCAATATGCGTCGACCACCAGCTGACCATGGGAACGCCACATGCTTACCTACCACAGTCTACGCAACCTATATGGCGTCCTCCTCTCCCTCAAGCTCCACATGTGACGGAAGGCGTGTTCGCAATTGGGAGAGTGCGTGATCGTGCGCCAAAGTGAACTTGACAGGACACTCCCTCTTTGGCAGGGCGTCCTCCATCTAGGGACTTTAGGGAATGTGAGCCCTGTAAAACTTGGCAACTGGTGGGACTGAAACATTCCCACTTGCTCTTGGCGTTTTACAAGATGTAAATCAACTGTACAGTCGCGTTCGCTAGCCCCCGGCTCTTCCTACTCCTTCAAAAAGTCGACGGGATGCAGGACCTGCAGGCCTGAATGAGCCAGGCACCCGAAAGGCCCCTCACATTCAGCAACGTTAAAGATCCCCAGGTGGTCGAAATTAATCCACAGCCCTCCTCTATACGGCTTCACTCAGCCCGAAATCCTGGCGGACAGGCCCGTTTCGCTTACCTCATGTATAGGTAAGCTAATAGAGCACGCCATTCAAACGAGACTAAACAGATGCCTAGAAGAACAGAAGCTTTACCCCGACACGATGATGGGATTTAGGACACATCTTCCTTCATGCGACCAAACGGCAGATACGAGGGTAATAGTCGGCCTAGACTTTGCGACTGTCGACAACGTTGACCACGCAGACATACTAGAACGCCTAGAAACTCTAAATGTAGGGAGAAAGGTACACAACTACGTCAAGGGCTTTCTTTCAAACAGAACAGTTACTATCAGCCTTTGAGGGAAGGAAGAGAAAAAGGCACAAGGCTGGGCAACAAAGGTACTCCCCAAGGCTCGGTCCTATCACCAACACTGTTCAACATTGCAATTATTGGCCTAGCGGAGAAACTGGCAGGTACAGAAGGACTAAACGACACAATATACGCGGACGATCTCACCCTATGGGTTATCACAGGCAGTGGCGCGCACATCGAAAGCACCCTCCAAAGAGCGATCTAGGAAATTGAGTCGTACCTAAAACTAGTAGGACTCAATTATCCTGCCGAGAAATCGGAAGCGCTCTTCCTCAGCCCACAAAAGAAACAAAGAAAGCCCCATGAACAAGGGATAACGCTAACGATAAACGGGGACAAAATACCCTCAGTAGACATGATTAGAGTACTGGGTCTTAGTATACAGTCAAACGGTAAGAACATCGAAATGATACAAAAACTCGAATCGAGGGTAGGCCAGACGTGTAGGCCACTAAAAAGAATAGCAGACAAATACGCGGGAATGAAGGAGGCGCACCTCTTAAGACCAACCCAATCATTCGTAATCAGTAGAATCACATATGTGGTGCCATACTTACAGCTAGCCAAAGCAGAAAAGAACAAGATTGAAATCCTAATCAGGAACGGCCTCAAAACCACCCTCGATCTTCCCCCGTACACATCCACCCAGAAAATTATGACCATGAGGATTTCAAACACACTAGACGAGCTCAATGAGGCTACCAGAGTAGCGCAACAACAACGACTGCTATGCAGCCATTCGGGGCTAAAAATACTAGAAAAGCTAGGCTTAGAACCTCGAGCTTGGCTCAAACACACGGAAGACTTAAAATCAGAATCCCACCACCCCCAGGGAACATGCATCCGGTACACCATGAAGATAGAAGAAAAGACAGAGCGAAGGCTCTACTGAAAAAAAAAAAGCAAAAAAAAAACTAGCCAACGGACCGGACGTGGTTTACACCGACGCGGCGGAATACGAAGGCAGAATGGGTTTTGTAGCCCTAGCAACCAGGCATGGCGGAGACCGAGTCTCGTGCTGCAGCATCAGACAGAGGGACGCAACAGCGGTTGAGGAGGTAGCCATTGCACTGGCCCTAACACTACAGAATGTCAGGGTGATTATAACAGATTACAAATCGGCTATCCGCAAGTACAACGCAGGCAGGGCCTCTGCCGAAGCAGTCAAAATTCTGACTTCCGGCCCGACACCGGCAGAGCTGACTAACCTAGTCTGGACTCCGGCCCGTGAGGGCCGCGCACGCATTGGCCCGAGGACTCACACACCGGGATCCCAGTGCGGTCTCAACGAGCAGAGAGCCCCTTCAGACGGACGAGGAGCTGAACCCGTATCAAGATATTCTTAGCCATTACAGATTAGGAAGACAGACACTACCTGGGGCATACAAAGGCCTCATCAAAAAGGAAGAGGTCATGTGGAGAAAGTTACAGGCGGGGGTTTCTCCCAAGCCACTAGCACTAAGCAGATGGAATCCGGCGATCCAAGACCCGAGGTGTAAACACTGTAATGAAATTGCAGACATGATCCACATGGTGCGGACATGTCATAGCTACAACGAAGCAGACAGGCATATAGAGTCCTGGGAGGCTTTAATGGTCAGCCAGAAAGAAGAGGACCAAAAGAAAGTCATTAGTCTAGCCCTGGACATCGCTGAATCACAAGGGATCCCAGCCTGCTGAAAGGGGAGGAAGACGACGGCGGTCAAGACTCAAATCTTCATTGCCCTCTGATTCCTTGACGGGTGCCAATATAGTTATTTCAACAACATCATCCCCACCTACGAATACCTATTATAATGTCTAGTTTGGTATACCTTTTTCGTCTAACTTGTCTATCTAGGCTTCATACCTCTAATCCCAAGATTGCATGATTTTTATTAGCACGAAAATTTTTATTTTCTGAATTTAAGGTAATATATAGATCACATAGTTTTGCGGTCGAAAAACTAGGGAAAGTTCTGCCGTCAGAAATTAAACGCACGTCATTTTCAACATGATTCAAGCATTCACTTGGATTACGGAACATTTTCTAAATTGCCCTCATAATTTTGACGTTGCTGGTATCTTGCTTTCCTTGCACTGAAAGAACTGAGACAGTGCAAGTGTATAGTTATGTTTTTAACTGTGCTACTTTGTCTATTATAAGTATTCACTGTTACCGTGATTTTGTCTTTATACACCTTGCCTATCGGTTATGTACTTATTGCGTTGTGTTGGTGCAATACTGTAGTTATCGTATCACGTGTTCTGCTGTTAGCTGTTATAGTACGTTATGTCTTGGAGTAATTATGTTTAGTTATAGAAAAATGCGCTTATGACAATGTTTTTCCGAGTTTTCACTCTGAAACATCTTACTGAATATTACTTCTGAACGTGCCATTATGTTCCTGCGAAATAAACTGAAATTAGCAATCATCGTTACTTAAATGTGTTAGATATGGGTAAAAAAGTTGCTTTATGTTTTAATCATTCTAACCGTCCACCTGTAATGACTGCTTCTAAAGAGTACAATAAAAAAGTTTTGAATAGCCATTTTAGGCTAATATTTTGAAATCTTTACAGCCTTATAAAAACTTGCGATAGTGGTCACGTGGATGATATCGTCATTGAGTGCGTGTTGGGCTCAGCGGACGAGACAGCGGTCACATATATAAGCCTTAGTATCCGGAAATTGTTAATTATCTTTTCAATATTTCTCTTTAAGCTGCATGTTGAAATCGTAATCTTAAAGACTGTATTGATTCCGCGGTAATTAAGATTATTGAACTTGCCAAAGGGCAAAAGGTCTTGACGTATTTGTCAATCAATTCCACGCTTTACCTCTGCGTGCGCCGGAAATAGTTTCCGAATGAGGTGCGCAAAAGCGGGCAATTTATGTTCACTTACTGCTCTTTCGAACGTTCTGTAAATTGAATCAGTCTGGAATCCATACAGTCCTCAAGAATGTGGTTGAAACAAACAGCCTAAAGTGAATTATTAAAAAGATAATTAACAAAGTTCGGCTAATTAGTTGCATAACTGTGACAGCTGCCCCGTAATATTGTGCGCGCTTTGCCCAACCACACGCAGTGAAGGCACTGTCTACGTGACCATCAGCGTCATTTGTTTATAAATCTGTAAAGATTTAAAATACTTGACCTGTTTATGATCATCAAAGAGGATTATGCATATGAAACAACCGAATTTCATGCTTACTCTGTGGTTGCAATTAATGCCAGAAGAAGACACATGCAGAACATTATCGACTTCATCTTCAGTGTTGGTGACTCGGCCTGCAGGAAATACTTGTGGTAGAGAACCGCTTCGGTTGACCACTACAGTGAACAGCGCGCGGGTATTTATACTTGAATAACACATTTATGAAACTCCTGTGACGTTTGAGTCATTTGTCCTGCGATATATATATGACAGAACTTTTCCCGGGACTGACATTATTTCTGGCACGTGGAACAGATAAAATATAAGCAAGCGAAAATTTTTAGAAATATTGGTATTGGGGTAAATTACCATTTGATTGCATTTCATGACCAATGTAGATGATTGTATGAGTTCCAATTTTTTTTTACATTTCTGAGCTTTAAGTGGCCTATTGCTTCACCTTTAATAATAGTCGTTGCTAATGCTAACAAGGATCCTTTATGAAGTCTGCAGCCAAGTTCTTTATTATTTATATGCTCTACCATTCCACATTTGGAAACATGAAACTGGTTTTACATTAGGCTATCTTGTGTAATCCACCCTGTTCTCGATGCATGATTTGATATGTTCGTAGTGTCACAAGGTACTAAAGCTGCATGCAAATGCAAAAATAGTCGAAAAAGATATTAGATGCTGCATTCTATTTCTATATTTTTTCTGGGCCACTTGTCGAAATTTTTTTACATTTATCTATTAGGTTTTTTTTTATTAGGCTTCATTCGGCATGTTGTATGGTATGTGCGTGGAAAACTTTCCGGGTTTTGACGTCTGATATTGCGTTTGAGTAATTGCGGTGGACAATCTTAACTTACTCTCTGGGTCGTTGGATACCTCAATCGCGCTTTGAAGTATGTGGCGGTGGTGTCCATCTACGGTGTTCGTAACGCGTGACACGGCTACCGTTGTAACCCCTAAATACGAGTAACTTGTAATAAATGACTTGTACAATGCTATTACAGCTTTCGCTGAAAAGCGTCTCAATTATGGGAGATATAAATACCAACCTTTTCAACGCTAACGCTACAACATACAATGCCTGCACCGATTGTTTTACTATTTATGATTTTGAGAGCCTAATTAGGTTCCCTGCAGAATATGTCTCCCAGGATACTCAGTCGGCGATAGATCAATGCTTTTATAATTTATTAACTTTCTCACTTATATCTGGAGTGGCAAATATTGACATAGCTGACCGTTTACCTATCTTTGTGTCCGTTAACCATAGCACTTTGCCCCAGCTCTTCAAACTTTATATCTGTATTTAATGATGAAAAGCTTATTGTACCCCTAACTGCTACTTATTGTTCAGTAGTTTATATCTTACGCGATTAAACGTAAGCCCTTCAGTATTTCTGCCTTTAAATCCTTCCTAGCAGCTGTTTCCATTTAAACTACTACGGTCAAATGTAACAAAAATACAAACTCTCCTTTAATGCTTGGGTGGCTAATGCGCTTTTGGAAAACATTCACTTAAAACATAGCTTATACAAGAAAACTGAACGTAATTGACTTTTAACTTCACTCTTGCAGCCCGCTATAAGAAATTTTGTAACACAACGCTCTACTAGGCAGACTTAAAAGGTCTTATTACAAGAAAGCATTCAGTGTAAATTAAATTAACTGCAATAAACAATGGAAATTAAATTAACTGCAATAAGCAATGGAAAACAAATGTTTGAACTCACACTCTTTCAATACTCTCTCTTTCTCCGTTGAAGTTACTCTAAACTTGCCCATTTAGTTCTTGCTGGCACTGCTGGCCAGCGATCGCTGCGAAACAAATAGGTCTGGTGCAGCACTCTCAAAAGTCGGCGAACGATAGCGGAGCCCTGGACTAAGGGCAGACGACCACTACTTGAACCGACCTCGATCGACGGTAAAAAATTGAAAATTGGTTTTTGAGGAAAGCCCCGCCGCGGTGGCTCAGTGGTTAGGGCGCTCGACTACTGATCCGGAGTTCCCGGGTTCGAACCCGACCGCGGCGGCTGCGTTTTTATGCAGGAAAAACGCTAAGGCGTCCGTGTGCTGTGCGATGTCAGTGCACGTTAAAGATCCCCAGGTGGTCGAAATTATTCCGGAGCCCTCCACTACGGCACCTCTTCTTCCTTTCTTCTTTCACTCCCTCCTTTATCCCTTCCCTTACGGCGCGGTTCAGGTGTCCAACGATATATGAGACAGATACTGCGCCATTTCCTTTCCCCCCAAAACCAATTATTAATTATTATTATTTTGAGGAAAGGAAGTGGCGCAGTAACTCTCACTACCTCGGTGGACGCCTGAGCCGCGCCGTAAGGGACGGGATAAAGGAGGGTGTGAAAGAAAGGGGTGGGCCGTAGTGGAGGTCGCCGGAATAATTTCAACCACCTGGGGATCTTTAACATGCACTGACATAGCATAGCATACGGGCGCCTTTTTGCATCTCGCTGCCATCCAAACGCGGCCTCCGCGGTCGGGTTGAGACCCGGGTACTCCGGGTACTCCGGGTACTCCGGGTACTCCGGGTACTCTGGGTCGGGTTCGAACCCGACGGCGGCGGCCGCGTTTCGATGGCGGCGAAACGCAAAAAGGCGCCCGTGTGCTGTGCGATGCCAGAGCACGTTCAAGATCCTCAGGTGGTCGGAATTATCCCGGAGACCTCCACTACGGCACCTGACACGACAATATCTGACCGACAACCGCCAACAACCACCAAATTTTTTTAGAGCGCAATAAATGTTTCTTCAATGCAATCTAATCCAATAACCTAATTTTGCTTTGCCTGATCACAGCTGTACTGGTCAATGTACAGCTTCTCTCTATATTCTTAGAGTTAACTAAAGCATTCTATACGATTAGTCCTAACGTATTGTTTACCATACGTGAGTCAAATGGCAAAAATGGTCCCACACCAACCTTTCTTGAAAAATTGCTTCTCGCACAGAACGCGGCGTGCGTGGCAGGCGCATTATAATAATAGCAATAATAATTGGTTTTGGGGGAAAGGAAATAGCACAATATCTGTCTCACATATCGTAGGACGCCTGAACCGTGCCGTAAGGGAAAGAATAAAGGAGGGAGATGAAGAAGAAAGGAAGAAAGTGGTGCCGTAGTGGTGGACTCCGGAATAATTTCGACCACCTGGGTATCTTTAACGTGCCCAGGCGCATTTTCCGAATTTCAATTTGCTTACACAGGAGAACTCCAGGGCCATTTAGTTCTCGGCCGTTTGCTTTTTGTATTATTTTAATGACCTTCCTGACACCCTCTGTGACACTCGTGGATTATATGTGGACGGCGTACGTGGGTCGTCGTTGGACGTGTGTATCCTATAGCTAATCTCTAAAAGCCACTGCTGAAGAAATGCTTTGCTGCCTACCATGGCTTCTGAAACGCTGAATGCGACTCAGCTCGCATGGTGAAAGAAAACATTATTCAAGCATAATAGTTTTCTCTATAATTTTCTCTCTGTAATGTGCGAGGATATCGCACGCTGATACAACGTTGTCTGCAGATAGGAAGAAATTCCGACTGCACAGATTATAAACGCTGTTTCAGATGATTGAAGCATTCTGCATGAGGAAAGCGACAACGTTCAAAAATAGAACATAAAAAACACGCAAAATCATTGTAAATGTGGGTACGTTTTTGTTTATACACGGTTAATTTAGAATGCATATAAAAACTGTCACACTGACTCAAAATGACTAGTGAGAGAGAGCGAGAGAGAAAAAACTTTATTTGGTCCGTTAAGTGTCTAGCGTTCGGTCTTCGTCTGCATCGCTGCAGACTCTTTACCTTCAAAGCAGGGTTGGGCCCCTAGTCCAGGGCTCCACTGAGTCGCGCTGCTTCGCTTGCCTGCTGCACCATTGCCCTTTGGGCGGCGAGCTCGCAGCTGGTGAGCCGGCTCTCCCACTGCTCCGCACTCGGGGTTTTGTGTTGGTGGAACGTGTAGTTTCGCTTACACTCCCAGGTTATATGGTAAAGCGTGGGGGTTGCCCCGCACCACGGGCATGTGTTCCTATACTGTGTAGGATACATCTTGCTAAGTATATGTAGGTTAAAGAATGTTCCCGTTTGCAGGCTCCGCCAACTAGCTGCTTCTTGTTGTGTTAGGCCCTGGTGTGGCGGGGAGTATCTAATTCTCCTGCCTTTTTGATAGTTTAGGTATTCTGAAAATCCGATCACGGTGAAGTGCTGTCCCAGGGCGTATGGACGCTCGGCTCGGTATACGTAATCTCTCGATCCAAGCTGTCTGCCCTTTCGTTTCCTTCTATCCTCGTGTGTGCCGGAATCCAGATTAATTTGTGGGTTGCTGTTTTTCTGAGGTGTACTGCTTCGCGGAGGATAGCTAAGGCAGCCCTGCAGATTCTACCTTTCGTATAGTTTTTGCATGTCTCTTTTGAGTCCGTTAGGATGACCAATGATTCGTCTTTTCGATAGCCCTCAGCCGCTGCCAGCGCAACAGCGACCTCCTTCGCTTCCGCTATCCTGACGCTACGTGTAGTTGCGCAGGTGATTAGATTGCCTGCGTTGTCAACTACCACCGAAGCTGTCTTGTAAGAGATTTGTTTCAACCCGCCGTGGTGGCTCAGTGGTAACGGCGCTCGGCTACTGATCCGGAGTTCCCGGGCTCGATCCCGACCGCGGCCGCTGCGTTTTTATGGAGGAAAAACGCTAAGGCGCCGTGTGCTGTGCGATGTCAGTGCACGTTAGAGATCCCCAGGTGGTCGAAATTATCCCGGAGCCCTCCACTACGACACCTCTTTCTTCCTTCCTTCTTTTACTCCCTCCTTTCCCCTTCCCTTACGGCGCGGTTCAGGTGTCCTACGATATATGAGACAGATACTGCACCATTTCCTTTCCCCCAAAACCAATTATTATTATTATTATTAATTTTCGTCTTTTAAACATTCATTACGCGGCGTTTAAAAGGTTAAGCAATGCTGCAATGGTGGCTGGTTGGTTCTTCATATTTAAGGGGCTGTTGTAAGCCCCTGTGTGTAAATACAGCGCGCCAACACCTTAAAGATAAAAGGTTAATTTTAAAATTTTTGTGAAATTTCGTGAAATTATTACTACTACGGTCCTAAAGTGTCGATGAATGCGTCCCTTGTGTTGTAATAATAATAATTGATTTTTGGGGAAAGGAAATGGCGCAGTATCTGTCCCACATATCGGCCGGACACCTGAACCGCGCCGTAAGGGAAGGGATAAAGGAGGGAGTGAAAGAAGAAAGGAGAAAATAGATGCCGTAGTGGAGGGCTCCGGTATAATTTCAACCACCCTTGTGTTCTGCGTTTCCATACTGCCAGGCGTACCTTACGCGAGTGTAATTGCCAAGAGTAGAATCTCTTGGTAAACTATGACACATGAGTTCCACTGCCCGTTAAAAAGAATTGGCAGGACACTTAAGCTTCGTCTTTAAGAGTGAGACGGGACAGCGTGTTGCAGCTTTGCAAAGGAGTGCACGGAACGCCATCGCCCGTTCGGCGCGACGCGTGGCCCGTTGGACAAATTAAGGAAAGGACGCCGGTCTCACATATCTCGGTGGACACC
Organism: Amblyomma americanum; assembly: GCA_030143305.2. Lineage (NCBI taxonomy): Eukaryota > Metazoa > Arthropoda > Arachnida > Ixodida > Ixodidae > Amblyomma > Amblyomma americanum. The sequence continues at coordinate 15,854 of JARKHS020006956.1, forward strand.
CGAACCGGGCAGTAAGGGAAGTGAAATGGGGAAAAATTAGTTTTAAGAAAAAGGAATGACGCCTATCTAACAATTCTCGCTAAACAACCGTACCGCGCCGTAAGGGAAGGAAAATCTATTTCCTTACGGCGCGGTTCAGGTGTCCATCGAGATGCACCATTTTTCGCTCACGGCCAACGTCGCCGACGACACCGGCTTTTCTGCGACATGAGCTCCTTAACGCTGTCGCGTTAAAGTTGCTTTGGATTGTTGGTGTCGTACTGATGCATTCCTCGCGACACATTAAAATTTCACCACGAAGACTGGTTCTCATGTCTTTAATCAATGGAGTATGAGCAAGGATTCTGTTAAAATAGCTCGCCATCTTTAGTTCCGTCATTAGCGATCAGTCACTGCAGTGAATTTTCTGAACGGTTACAACTTGGACGTCGCCGGCCTTCCCCTGGCTAAATGGCTAAATGAGTACGAGCGGACTCCCAGTCTGGTTCTTCACTATTTTTGATGTTTTTCCCCCAAAATATCAAGCGCTTGCTTTTGTGCTTGTTCTTGCAGGAAGAATTATGGAAATATTTTGAATAAGTAGACCTTCCATATGATGCTGTTCTGAATTAACTGTCTTATAGTACAGAGTGAAGTTAGTAGTGAGGCAGGGCATTCAGATATGGTGTCTGCGTGTATGTGTGTGTGGGAGGGGGGTCGCTCATTCTACGGACGTCTGAGGTATTAGTGTTTTTACAGAAAAAGGAGCGTACACAATAAAATAAAAAAATGTTGTAAAAGCACAGATCGACCTGTGTGAAAATTCTCACCCCCAAATGCAGAAAAAAAAGTCAGGATGTAGAACTTTACAGAAATTCTGCCTACCTCACGTTCTAGACATGAGCTTTAAGCAGAACGCTTGATTTTAAATATAGGCGACAAATTCTTGAATTTATTGTCAGAGTCTGAAAGTCCCGATGAATGCGTCCCCTGACTTTGCGTTTCCATACTGCCGACTTGCTTTATGATTGCGTAGTTGGCAATAAAGCTCTGAAAAAATATGACCCTTTGATTTCTGAGGTCCTCGTGGCACACTACTATTTTACCACGAAGACTGGCATTCAAGTCTTTCATCAATGCAGTTTCAGCAAGAATGCTGTTGAAATGGCACGCAATGCTTCCTTCCGTCGTTAGCCACCAATAATTCTACTGAACTTTCTCTGCGATTACGACTCCGGCGTTTCCCGGTTCCCTCCGTCTACATAAGTACAGAGGGCAAAACGCATGCACGAAAAAAATGAAAATGAAAATTGGTTTTTGGGGAAAGGAAATGGCGCAGTATATGTCTCACATATCGGCTGACACCTGAACCGCGCCGTAAAGGAAGGAATAAAGGAGGGAGTGAAAGAAGAAAGGAAGAAAGGTGCCGTAGTGAAGGGCTCCGGAATATTTTCGACCACCTGGGGATCTTTAACGTGCACTGACATCGCACAGCACACGGGCGCCTTAGCGCTTTGCTTCTATAAAAACGCAGCCGCCGCGGTCGGGTTCGAACCCGGGAACTCCGGATCAGTAGTCGAGCGCCCTAACCACTGAACCACCGCGGCGGGTTGACGTTTTTACGCAGTCCCTGATTATTTCATACACGCGATGCCGACTACGCCGACGGCTTTCCGACCGAACGAGGTGTATACGCTATCGAGTAAAATGGTCTGAATGTAAACATGTGCAGTTAAACTCAGGATTTCATCATTTTTTTGCTTTCCTGCTCGCAGCGGCTTTGGGAGCTGCACAGCAGCACACAATTCGGTCGTTCTATAGAACGTTTTTCCCTCTCTACGCCCGCACTCTTACTTTGGTACTCCGCTATTATGGAACCGCATCACTAAGTAAAATTATCCAAACATATTGGCAATGATTTGAATTCACATACGACTATGTCTTACCTCTATTTGTCTCCAAGTTCTGCCTGTCCCGCGTCTCTGCAGGCCTTTCTCTGGGACCTGCATAAATGCACTAGGTGCTGCCTGAAAGAGCTAGGTTAAATATTCTTGTTTTCGTTCCTTGTGTCAGCTCATGAGCTTGTCTGTTTGAGCCGTGGCGACTACGCATAGTTTCATATTATAACTGCAGTAACGCCGTTCCGAAGGCCTATACGTACATCACGAAGGAGGTTGTTGAAACACTAGGCAACTGGAGTTCAAGGCAAATAACTTCCAGCGTGTGCGTATACGCGTCAGGCCCTGAGATATCCGTCTGTCAGAATACAAATATCTCTGGGTATGAGCAAACGAAGGAGCGGTATACACGGAAAAGCACGAAATGGCGAAGAGATTCCGCGTTAATGAAATAGAGGGCACTGTGGCATTATGGGAGTACACGTATAATTACTGATCGGTACTTGGAAAGGTGTAATGTGGCCAGGTCTCACTTCCGGGAACGCGGTTTTGTGCCTCAGGGCATAAGTTCTGCCGGGTCCAATAATAAATCAGAGAGCTGTTGGAAGATTAGCACTAGGTGCCGACGGCAATAATACAAATGGTTTGGTTTATGATTTATGGGGGTTTAACATCCCAAAGCGACTCAGGCTAGGGCGGACGCTGTAGGCAAGGGCTTCAGAAATTTCGACCACCATGGGTTCTTTAACGTGCACTGACACCGCACAGCGCACGGGCCTCCAGAAATTCGTCAAATTTTGATAGAGGCAGTACGGTTGAGACATTACAGAGGGACATCTGCTTGGCATCGTTGGAAACACGGGAAGCTCAGAGCGAAGTACCATAGGAGGAACGCCTGAGGAAATTGCACTATAATAGGTGGGCAGCTAAGATGTTTCGATACTTATACATAAATAGCGTTGACTCACAGTGGAGGAAAAGGAATAGGAAACTAACCAGTTAGTATGCAGGAAACAACGATGGAGAAATAAAAAGCTTTAAACAACAGGTAAAAAAACGCAGAAGGTAAGAACAGATTATTATGATGAGGATAGAGTTTTTATTGCGCAAGAGCATCTATGGCCAAAGAGCTCCATGGCACAAGCTATTTTTCGTCTACTCAAGGTGGGGTCAAAGACCCACCGCCCAGGCGTTTCACCCTAAATAAACAGAGTACCAGACCAAGGAAAAGCTTGTACCCATTGTACCACCGAGGTGTACCCGGCGGCGCTGGGGATCGCACCCCGCGCCTCCCGCATGCGAGGTGGATGCTCAGACCACTAGGCCACCGCTGCGGTGAGATGGTAAGAAATGGCTAAATTCAATGGAAAGGAGGAGTCTGTAGAACTATATACAAATCGGAAAAGGTAAATCAGGGAGGAACCGTTCCATGATCACTCAGCAGCGCCATACTCCCTGAAGCTAGATCAGGGTGTCTTAAAACGCGAAGCTACAAAAAGAAATTTGATTCTTCGGCGGGCGCTCGAAGCGACCGGACGTGTTTTATAGCTCTCCGCTCCTTCGGACGTTGGGCCTAAGGCTTCGCGGCGCTGCGGGGTCTCCCCATGGAGGCCACAGACACCGTGAACGAGCGACGGCCTGTGTTCGGCGGTGACAATGAGCAACGCAGGGCAGGCCGCTCACGCTCACGGTCACGGAGACGAACGCCATCCAGAGCAAGGTCGTCCAGCACCATTCGGGGGACGCAGGCCGAGATCTCTGATCTGTGGGACACGGTAAGGTGCCTGACGGCGGCGCTCATCACCACCTCGGAGAACCTCTTGTCCGTCATCGGGACCTTGGACGTGTCGCCGGCGGACCCACGCGTTCTAGCCTTGAGGGACGCCATGGCGCTTGCTCACCAGACGCAGGACTCCATGGCGGCTCCCTCCCCGCCATTTCTGGCCACCCCTGCGCTTTCTGCCGCCATTGCTACTCCTAGGGAACCGGCTGTGATGCCCTCTCCCCCTGGTGCTGCTGCTGCGGGCTCACCGCGGACACCTGCAGCCGAGGAGAGCATGTGCACCCCAATGGACGAGTCTGCTCTCAGGAAACGGCGACGCTCAACGGGGTCCGAGGAGGAGAGGGACTCGGAAACCAAAAGGGACATCGCGGTGGCCAAGCAGGAAGCTCGAAGCCTCCCCGCCCATCCCCACTGTCACTGTTCCTTCTCCCTCCACACTCGAAGGAGCAGGGCCTGCCCAGCACGAGCCCCATGGAGCCCACCTCCAGCCTGCTGCTGATGCTGCTGCTGTTGCTGCTGGGGCGACGGCGTCCGGAAGAAAACCGGGTGCGACCTCGCCAAATCCCACCGCACGAGACCCGGCTGCGGCTGGGGCCTCGTCTGCTGGCAGCGAGCGCGCCCAACTCCGCGGCGCGCCGCAGACAGCGGCGACGCTGATGCTGGGGCCAGCATGGTCCCGTGGCGCACCACCACTACCAAGGCGCAGCGGCGTCGGAGAGCTGCCCTGGAGCGAGCCGCGGCTGCCGTGAATGTCCCGTCCGGCCTGGTGGGGACGGTGCTGTTTCGGCCGGCGAACCGGGGCACCGCCTTCACCAGGGAACAGGCCTGGGAGTTGGCCGAGGAGATCGGATCCTGCCTGGGCGTCCTCGCCGTCCGGGTAAACATGCGGCGGAATGTGGTGGCAGTGGACGCGGGGAGCAGCGGTGCTCTCCAGGCCTTGCTAGCCACAGCCGTCATCCGCGGCGTGCCGGTCTGCGCCAAGGAGCCTCCTCCTGCGAACCAAAGCTCCGGCCTGGTCTTCGGTGTGGACAGGCGCAGGACGGCGGAGGAGCAGCTAGCGGCGGCGGAGTCAATGGTGCCGATGGTGTCGGCGTCTTTGTCGGGCAGCACACTCACTCTCCGTTTTGCGGCGCCGACACCACAGGCGTTCATCACCATATTCAAGCGCAGGCTCGCGCTCCGCCCCTGCCGTCCCCCGCCGCTCCAGTGTGCCAAGTGCGCCAGCCTGGGGCATGCCACTGAGGTGTGTCGTGCACTTGCCCGATGCACGCGCTGTGGCGGGCCGCACGAGCCTGGTATCTGCGCGAGCAAGCCCCGCGAGCAAGCCCCATTGACCCAGCGTGCCCACACTGGCAGCGAGAGCGTCACGTGGCCAATTTAATGGCCACATCCATGGCACCGATGTCCAGGCGGGTTGTCCGAGCCGTCGTCCAGGCTGAAACAGCAGCCCCAGCCCAGCAACATGAGAAGACGCCGCGCACGCTTTCTTATGCGCAGGTTGTCAGGGGAACACCCCAGCAGCAGCAGCCACCGAAGCAACGGCAGCGCCGGCAGCGACAGCGGCGATCCGGTTGCCCGGCGTCCCGTGCAGCGCGACCCGAGCCTGCGGCCGCTTCTCATGGCCAGCCCCCTCACGCACGGGACGCGGAGATCGCGCGCATTAAGCTGGCGTTGCGTGCCCTCAGCGCACTTTTCCCGGAGGGCCCCGATGGACACCAGGCTTGCTTAGAAGCAGCGGGTGCCCCCGCACAGATAAGCTAGCATAATGGCTAGCCGCCGGACTCCCTCCCGCATACCATGCATCCTGCAGAGGAACGTGCTCTCACTTGCGGCGCGGTACGCCGAAATGCTAGTTCGAATCGCACAGGATTCGCCGGAAGTTATCGCGCTGCAGGTGACGTACGTAGGTACGTTCACATGACGGGGAGCCCCAGATGCGGCTACCTGGCTACACTGGCTACCACTCAGCCACCACGTGCGAGGAACCCACCTGTACCGCAGTGCCCTGTTTTGACACATCTCATCGCCCCGGGAAATCAAGGTGCGCGATATACGTGCGGCAGGACGTCCAGCACACCATCGTCGGCTCGGCGGCGGCGACATCTGACGCCCAGGAGTGCGTGGTGGTGACAGTGCGCGTCGGTGGTGTTGACACGTCGGTGGCCAGTGTTTATGTTCGTCCAGCTGTCGCGTGGAACGCGCTGGGTTTTCGTTCTGTGTCTTCGTGCTGTGCCACGCGCCAAATCATCTGTGGTGATTTTAACGCCCACCATAGTGCGTGGGGCAGTGCGCGCCACTCCGCGCGTGGAGACGACCTGCACGACGCAGCAACGCAGCTGGGACTCACCCCCTTGAACACCGGCGAGCCCACCTTTCGACAACGAGGAACAACCGGCTCCTGCATCGACGTGTCCTTCGCAACCAGAGGCATCGAGGCGACATGGCGCCGATCACCATCTCTCTGGGGCTCGGATCATTACTCCATCCTAATCGAACACTCTGCGTTGGAGGTGCGCTCCAAACGTGCCTACTCCATTATCAACTGGAGTGCGTTCAGGCGGGCGGTCGACGAGGCGGCGGACACTGGCGCAGATTTCTTTTCAAGTCTAGTCCGAAGCGCTCTCGCAGCCACCCAACGAGCAGAGGTGAGGGCAGGGCAGCCCACACCTGATATGAAGCTGCTCAATCTGCGCGAGAAGAGAGATCGCGCAGAGCGACGGGCGCGACGGACTGGCAGAGCCACCGACTGGACTGTCTACAACTGCTTGGACGCGGCAGCGCGCCGCCACGCCAAAAGGCTATACCGTCGGCAGTGGGCTTCACTATGCCAAAGGATGGAGGAAGATATATGTCAGCTCGCGGAGGCTGTTCGACACCCTGCGGCGCATCACCGAACCACAGGCAAACCGTCAACCGCTGGCCGCCCTCGCAATCTCCAGCGGGCTCAGCGTTGAAGAGTTGGCAGAGCGGTTTGCCGATCGGTTCGCGCCCCCAGCCCCGCAAACGCAGCTAACATAGCTGCTCCTGAGAGCGCCAGAAGCGTCACCAGTCCCTCGCCCGTCGCCTCGGAAGGTCCGTCCATGTGATGCGCCGTTCACCGCGGCGGAACTGAACAATGCGCTGCAGTGCTGCCACCGCCGCTCGGCGCCCGGACCGGACGGGGTGACATACCAGATGCTGCGAAACCTGAATGCGCAGCAACGACAGATCCTCCTGCAGCAGATCAACCTGGTGTGGGAACGCGGGGAGCTACCGGAGGATTGGCGAACCGCGGTCGTTTGTCCCATTCGAAAGGCAGGGCGCCCACCTCTGGAGCTGAGCGGATACCGGCCAGTGGCATTAACATCGGCGGCAAGTAAGCTCATGGAGCATATGGCGTTGCAGCGTCTGAACGTGCGGGCTGCGGAGGCTGATTTATTTGACGAGCGGCAGACGGGTTTCCGTGGGATACGGTGCACGGCTGATTCTATATCGGACGTTGTTACAGCGCTGGAGCATGCCAGGGCGGCAGGCCAGGTTGCGCTGCTGCTACTATACTGGACGTCTCGGGCGCTTTTGACAACGTTCACCGCGCACCAATTCTCGCGGTGCTTGAGGGGGCCGGTGTGAGCCGGCGCCTTTTGCGATACGTTCATGGCTTCCTGAGCGGGCGCACCATGCGCGTACGAGTAGGGGGTAAGCTCTACAAGCCTCGCCCGGTGGACATGGGCGTGCCGCAGGGGTCTGTCTTATCACCATTTCTGTTTAATGTGGCCATGTTGGTGGTGCCAGCCTCCCTCCAAACGAGCGGCCGACACCATGTGTACATGCCCATATATGCAGACGACATAGCTCTGTGGTGCCGGGGACTACCGGGCGAGGCGTTCCGCGTGCGGGGGTGCCTTCAGGGAGCCCTGACCGCAATCGATGCCAGCTTGCGCGGCCTTGGTCTGTGGCTGAGCGCGGACAAATCGGTGGCCATGGCCTGCGTTACGCGCTCGCGCGCGCACCTTGCGCCACTGTCACTGGAATCCGATTCCTTGGCGTAAATCGGTGCGGTACCTTGGCCTGGACATCGACTGGCGCCTTTCCTTCCGCCCCGCGGCGACCAAGGCCTGTCTGCAGATGAAGAGGATCACCGCCGCCGTGCACAAGCTCACCGCCCGAGGCCAGGGCATCTCCCAGCAAGCCGCGCTGCCGCTATACAATGCCGCAGCTTTGGGGGCGGTGCTCTGTGCGCTGCCGCTTGTCACGGTGCGCAAGCCGTGCTGGAAGAAACTCGAGCTCCAGCACCGCAAGTCCCTGCACGTGTGCCTAGGCCTTCCCAAAAACTCGCAGTGTGCCGTAACGTTGGCCGAGGCAGGAGCGTGGCCACTTGTGCTCCAAGCAGCGCGCAGGGCGCTGAATCACATCGACCGGCTTCACCGCGCACCGGACGGCGGCTCGCTGCTGCAGCGTATGCGCTCGCACCCGCGCTCACGAATGGGCGCGGCGCTGCTCGAGTATGAGCAATTGACTCAAGGCACACCCCCCTACGACTCCTGCGCGCCCTGGCCTGCTGCCTCGGAGGTACAGCGAGAGATCTTCGGCATTGTGGGAGAGCGGAGCACACCCCTCCGTGCTGTGCAGCAGCTGGCCAGAGCCGTCATACACGAGGAGCACCAGGACCTCCTCGTGTACACCGACGGCTCAGTGGCCCGCGACAGCTGCTTCCTTGCAGCGGCGGCTACCATCCCCGCCCTGCGACTGCACAGCCAGAAACACGCAACCTTCCTGGGCTCCTCCACCACGGCGGAGTTGATGGGGATCCGGCTCGGGCTTGACCTGCTGCTCAAACTCGGCCCTCCGCCGCCCAGGAGTGCTCTGCTGTGCGACTCCCGCGCCGCCCTCAGCTGCCTGCAATCTAACGGCCGCGGTACCCCACTAGTGCGGGAAATTCGCTCGCGCATCGAGCGCCTCGCGCAGAGAGGTGTGCCGTGCGTGCACAGTGGGTGCCCGGTCACTGCGGCATCGCCGGCAACGAAGAAGCTGACTTCGCGACCACTGCACACCAACTACCTGCCAGCGATCTGCCCTTTGCGCTGGAGGACGTTCGTGCGGCCATCCATGACCATCTCCGAAAGCAGCACCCCGACCCACACATCGCAGGAGGTGAGCGCATCGACAGTATCACCGGCTGTCGCGCACTTACAGGGTCACAACGTGCAATGATCCTCCGCGCGCGCATTGGCAGCGTGTGGCCCGGGGAACGACGGGTGCGTCACGGAATCGCGACGAGTGATGTGTGTGACGGATGCGGTGCAGTGGAAACACTAGAACACCTGCTCCTTCACTGTGCCGCGTTCGCCGATGCTCGTCGCGATATGCTCGCGGCCTTTAGGGCGCAGGGCATACTACCAGACTCCATCAAGACGTTATTTTGGCCGCAGGGCAGTGCGCGCACTCTTGAGCGGACTTTGGTGAGCTTTTGTGCATTCCTCGAACACACAGCCTTGACGCCCCGTCTGTTCTCCGTCAGGTTGTTACATGCAGTTACCGAAAGCTCCGCGAGTTCTACCTTGAACGATTAATAACTGGACGCCCCACTCCAGTTGTAACCTACACAGTGCTGTGCGCGTGTGTTCTAATTCCTCTAAAATGAACTAATCACGCGCGCAACCTGGACACATTTCTTATTGTGTAAATAGTTTGTACATATTACTTCTCCCCCTATCCTCTCTTCCTGTCCCCTCACCTCTTTCATTTCATTTCTCCATTCTGTCTACTATCCTTTATTTCCGCTGCCCCAACTCGGGTGCTTCAGTATCGATGGCAGATGCAGGGGCTAGCAAAAATCTTTTGCTTCCTTTTTACTATTATCTTAATAAAAAAACCACTACCACCACCACAAAAAGAAATTTAACAAAGAAGAAGACACATGTGTAGTGTGGGGTAAGTCCGTAGAAACAATTGAACATCTTGTGCTTGAAAGTGGCGGAATGCATCCAGATGTCGATGCAGGCACTCTCCCTGAGGCCCTATGGTTTAGGCCTATGATTTAGGGATTAGAAAGGCCATGTGAATGGATCTGCCGTAGAAGCTAGCAAAAACCGATTGGAATACTGATGGCTCAAAAGCAGGCCAATGTAAGGTTATAACTTCAAAAACGAGGATTTTGATTCACCTCTGAAAGTATCAATCGCTAAATGTGTTGCTATAGCCTAACACCATGACGTCTACATCGATGGGTCGTTGCACAAGCGGCAGGAGGAATATATAACCGCGGAAGAGGCCCGACAGCACGATCGTCAATATGGAAACAAAACACAGGTCGACACTCATGCATTCCTGCAGTGAGGTAGTCTAGTTTTAGCGCGGAATACACCGCTGCTCTTTCAGATGGCCATCGTTTGGGAGTGGTTCTGTGTGGCATATAGGGTCCAGCCCTTCAGCCATGGTTTATAGCTGGCCCACGAAAGGCGACCACGCCGCTGCTGGCACGTTTACTAAGTGCTCTATGAGCCGGCTGCGCCGGCCGCTCGCCGTACGCACTCGTAACATTGGGATATCAATTTCCTCGAAATTTGTGTCGTGACGTCAGCAATTTTTTTAGTGCGTTAGCACTTAAGCCCGCACTTAGCGATTTCGCCGATCTTTCTCTGAAGAGTGCTTGACCTCGAAGTAACCAAGGTGAGCCACCTAAGTCACGTGGCTTTGTTACGTCATCACAACCTGCCCGCGAAATTGTGAGCAAACTGCCGACTGGGGCAGGTGGTAATTAAATTAATGATTGGTCGAGAGAGTTTACGTCACCTTGTGACGTCATCACTACCTGTCCACTGAGTTGTGAGCAAACTAGCTTCTAAACAGCAATCTAGGTAAAGACTAGAAATCAGAAAAAAGTCATATTTTCAAATGTCGGCACCATCGCAGCATAGGAGATAACTGCTACAGCACTTAGCAATCCGAACATGGCAGCTGATGAAAAAAAGAACTGCAAAGAAATTGACGCAAACACACTCAGTAGTTGCAACAGAAGCAGCGGCAAATGTGAAATTTAACGCTATCGCATTCTACTCATAAGGTGACTTATGCGTTCCCATAGTTTTTTTTTTCGAGCTTATGACAGGCTGCGCCCCCCTACTCTAATTTTTTGCCTCCACGGTAGAACCAAGAAAATGCACACTCTATTTGTGCCATATGACCCGCTTGCTAAGACGAATTGGAGTTGGACAGGTGCACCTTTTATGAAGGTAACGCAATTAAAGCTTGCATAATACGACGACAGGTGGGGCTACCAGCAATAAAATAGCCTCGGTAGACGCTTTACTGCCAGTGTGATATCACCCTAAGTTGTCCCGAATAAGCAAAACTCGGGCGATCCTCGGTGGATCATCTGAATGCATTAGCAGCCAAACATTCGTTATATCCGAGTTTGACACATTAAACTTCGTTATATCCTATGCGGTATACTTAGGTTCGCGGCACCCGAGGCAAGACACGAGAGTTCGTTATATCTGAGGTTAAGCACGAAAGTTCGTTATATTTGAAGTGGCATATAGGCTCGGTATACCCGAGTAAGGCCCATTTCACATGCTGCGAATTTCACCGTCCGGCATTGCGAATTCGTTCGGTCTGCGGCTGGAGAGGGCCGCCGCTGTTGCCGCAGATGGCTGGCGAACGATTTCCGTCCGGTTGGAATTCAGGCCCGTTTCACATGCTGCGACTGGACCGAAAATATCCGGTGTAGTCGGTGTAGGCCGCAGTGCGATTTTCAGTCAGTGCTTTCACATGCGACACCGACACAACGAATTCGGTCGGAGGAACAGGCAAGGTTCCCTGGTGTTTGCATAGGCAACCCATTATTAAACGCGACAGAAACGTCACACGGAATGTGTTGATGATTTTATGACCAGCGTATTTTTAGATGCAAGGTATTATTTCCTATGTTTTCATTAGAATAAAGTTTTGCTTCTACCGCGGCAACAGCTCCCACGTGACCGCACGTCGCACGCCGTCTCGGCGCTCCCAATGGTCAGTCGCAGAGCGAACACACCGACACTGCGGCTGAATGCCAACCGGACGGAACTCGATCGCAAGCCGTCTGCAACTAGACCGACGGCTCTCCCAGTCGCAGACCGAGAGAAAATACGGAGACCGGCCATAACACGAGTGCGGCCCTTATACGAGTGTGTACGTATATGTTTCTCTAACAATTTCTCACTGTAAAAATTCAATGCAACGAAAGGCTCCAAGCTGCATTGTTCGCAAAACATTTCCAAATTGAATAAAGAAAGCAGCACGTGAAAAAAAAGTGAAAAGAGGCATACAACATGGCAAAGACAATGGCGATACCTACGAACGAGGTTTTATTGAGAAAGCAAACGGAGAAAAAAAAAATCATGAACAACGAAATCTGTGAAGAGAGTGCTACACGGGAATTTTGTATTAGCTGCAGAGACATAGTCAAAAAGAGCTTAGTTCTTTATGGGCAGGAAAAGCCAAGGCGCAATGGCAAATTGAACCTTTGCTATGTTGTTTAGCAAACTTGGCCTCTGGTACCTCCCAATCTCAGCTGTATTTCGGCACCGTATAAAGGAAACGATGTCAGAGAAAAGGAGTGTCCGCAATCACTGCAGTGGTGGGGAATTCATGCACCGTCGACTAAGAATAGGCCACGAAACGAGAGCTGGAACGAAATAATAATAGCATTTTAGTGCTATTCTTTCAAAAGCGATTTTCATGACCTCGTATCATAATAAGATCCACAAAAAGAACAAAAGAACACATAATTTAGCCTGTCATTTCGAATAAATGCAGCACACTTATCCGATTTAGTGTGTTACTCTGACGTTTTATAGATACATCTAATTCGTATTTTCAACGCCTTGCGCTGCTCAGTAAATATCAAAATTATGTCATTGTGACTCATTAAATAATTCATTGACGGAATAGTGAACATAAGAATGAAAGTAAAAGCTCATTGCAACGCGATTCTTGATTATGATCACTAAACGTGAACAGCATGTTTGAAAAAGTCAGCGGAGTAACTGCAGATAACGAAGACACCATAAAATTTTACATACATGAAATTTTCCAAATTATATTTAAATTAAGATTGCTGTATAATACTAAGGAATTTCGAAATGAAAAACATATTCTTCTGACGATCAGTTAGGTTAGGCGCAGAAGCACAGGACAACTAAGGGATTCTTTGAGGTCCTTGAGAGATGAATGTGCATGGTATCATGACTGCATTGTGCTGCTCGATTAATACTCGTTTATTTTTTCTAATTGTGACTCATTAAGAAACTATGTGATTCAATAAAGAGCGCAAATATTAAAAGAAAGCTTCACTTACTACCAGAGGTGGGCGTCTGACCTCAAAAATCTGGACCTCACCTCAACCTCAAAAAGAATTTGCCGACCTCACTCAACCTCAACCTCATCAGTTGAGGTTGAGGTCTCCTTAGACGCCCTCACCACACTTTTCTTGAGGCCACTGCTGACCTCACTCAACCTCACCTCAACGTCAAATTGTGAGGTTGAGGTTGGCTGCTCGACCTCAGAACTCTAACGAAAAACAAAACAAAAAGCGATTAAGAATTTTTTCAGTTGAAAACAATTCTGAGAATCCTGTGAGACAGGAAAGCCAAAATGATGATGGTATTATTTAATAAGGTGTCTACAGACACTATTGATGTGCACGCAATAGGAGAAGCTTATAATCGGGAATGAACCCTCAGAGAGTATATGGCCTGCGAGCAGGGGTGTCCCGTACGCGGTTACCACCAGTACGTCGGTGAGTACTTTATATGTGTCAATACTTGGCTACCTGCTTCGTGTACACTTGCTCGTATTGGATGCCTCTCGCTCATTCACGCATGAATTAGCAATTGACACCGACCTTCTACACCATCTACCAGAAATTGGGAGGAGGGGGGAGGTATTCACGATACTCGTCGATGTACTTTCCAATGCGATGGTTATGCATACACATATCAGTATATTTCGATTTTCTAGCTCTATCCGGCCTAGCGAGAATGCTCTTTTCAGTCATCTGTATGTTGCCTTCGAAAACACTTAACAAGCTGCGACTGTAGTACACCAACAGTGGCATGTTGTATTTATGTCTCTGTAGAAGTGAGCGACTTTTTTATTATTGCGAAAGCATTAGATGGCTCACTTTCAAGGTCATATCCGCAAAAAAGTGCCTGCAAAAAACGGCACCATGCGACATCACGAGCTGACGAGTCACGCGACGAAAATGATGGCGTCGCATAATTAATGCTAATAATATAATTTGGCCACGTAAGAATGATTAGTATAATTAGCGATGGCATCATGTGAGTGTGAAGTCATAGCAGGTCACGTGACAGCGATGAATGCGCCATCTAACCTAGTCACATGACGATGCTGTAATATGACATCACATCTACTCACGTGACAACGATGTAATTTCTCGTCATACCTGGTCCCCAGTCACCCCCCTTCCACCCTCATTTCAAGATCTATATGGATCCCATATTACTACGCATGCGCGCATGACGCATTACAAAGAGTACCTACAAGCTGGTCCACATTAATGACATTCGGATTGTCCAGCATGTAAAGGCGCCAGTTCTCATGTATATCATACTGCAAATATCATGCGACGACACATGCCTTTGACTTTCGAGATGATGGCGATGGTGATGATGCTAACAGTGTATCCTTATGAGTCCGGGGAAGTGTGATATACCGCTACCAAATTAAAAGCTGCCAGAATATTGATGAAATATTGTACATTACGCAGCAACCGAAGACAATTATTGTGCTGGAAAATAGGAATACCTGCAGCTAATAATTAACGATGATGAAGTTCCAGGGAGGTCCAGACCCTACTCCGTTTGCGCAACTTCCCTCCAGGTGGCGATGGTAATAGTCTGTAAATCCTGGGAAATCTCCGATGACTCGGTGAACCCGTGGCATTTTGAAAGAAAGGGCTAGATTATGTCTTCGAACACTGTGCCAACTATTAATATCACATGGGTAAAAACAACTGGCCTAGAATGGGCAGCGTGAGCCGCTCTCTCTATCAGGATCACCATGGCTCTCCGCCCAAATTTCCCCGCAGCGAAATATTTTTCCAAGCCCCACCCCCCTCCCCCAAACCACCCACCACTCCTCCCCCAACCCCGGGAAAAAAAACCCGCCTAAGTACTCATACGCCTCAAAAGAATTCTGGGTACCATTTCGTGAACCAGTCTGAGACAGAGCTGCTTTTTATGAATCACTTGTTTTCCTTCAAACCTAAACTAATCAATGGTACGCCAGCATCATCGCCGTTTTTTACTCACGAGGACGGCGCGAGCATTCGGCGAAACCGTTTAAGATGAACGATGGGTCCCTGCAAAATAGTTAAAGGAAAGATAACGTGTAGTGCCTGGTCGTCTGCAAGGCAGCCCGCTAACCTAACTGATCCAATACGAGAAAAGAAAAAAAACAGAATGATCACAAACATACAATGAAAAACCGCACACTAAAAACAGAAGTGAACAGTGTGCCCAATTAAACGTCATATTAGAAAGTTTGAAACAGCGACTCAGCAGCACAGCGCGAGCGTGTATTCAGTTCCATTCACACATCTTCATTAAAAAATAAACGAAGAGTAATCAGCTACCACATCATCATACATTCATTATAGTTTGCATTTTTTCGCCGCTGCAACACCGCTATGCTGGTGCGTTCGCCTCGTGTTGTGGTGTTTCGGCATAATAAGCGAATTTCCGAGAAGGAATAAGGAACAGGAGGCCAAAGAGACCAGGAGACCAAAGAACCACCTGAATCACATTCTTTCGCCTGTGCCGACTACTCCAGTTTCTGTTAAGTCAGCATGTAATGTACAGCAGGATCCCCTTTATTCGACTGCAAGGCAAGAGCCATGACGTCAGCGCCGGCAACGAGCATAAACACGAAGCAGTCTTGCTTGGGGCCATCCGCGCTGCGACGAATTTACAGCGTGCTTGTTGGACTGAACTTATTTGTTTGCGGCATCAACAAAGCTACCGCGGGTCAACGTGAGTTCCGTGCTTTGCGCGCTCCCGGGAGTTTGAGCCGACCGGCAAGCAGCCGGGTGCTACGCCAGCGGGGCAAGGGGCAGGGAGAGTGGCGTGCTGTGACAGTAACACTCCTTCCGGGAAGACCAGAGGGGTGCGTCTTCCTGTAGGCTCGGACTGAACGGACATTACGGCGAAGCACCGGAAGCTAAGAGGGAACTGTGGCAACCGGCTGTCCAAACAGGGGAAACCGAACACCAAGCGTCATCACTGCGTGAACATTGCGGCGGTGCCCTGCAACCCCGCTTCGGAAGCGGAACTCGTTGGAGTAAGGCGTGGCAACTGCAAAAAGTCTCGACCTCAAAATTTCTACCTCACCGATTGACGACATCACTCAACCTCAAACTCACGCTTGAGGTTGAGGTCTGATTTGCTGACCTCACTCACAAAATTTCGACCCGTCGCCGACTTCACATCAAGTTCACCTCATGACGTGAGGTTGAGGTCATTTTGAGGTTGAGGTCGACCCCATGAGGTCGAAACCTCATGAGGTTGCCAACCCCTGCTTACTACCGATTGCATGTCTTGATGGCCGTTGCTTGGAACTGTAAACAACACGTTTTGGAAAGAGTTCAGCTCAGTAAGGTGCAGATTGAACATAAAGTGAACAGCATTTTTAGTCATGTCTTTCTCTGAACCAGAGTGCAGGCGGCAGTTTGATCAGCGCGTCGCCAAATTTCTGCGAACCTAGGCTTCAACACACCTGTTGTCAGAGAAAACAAGAACGCTGATGTGAAATTTGCAGGGAAGCAGTATTTCCAATATAAACCAGTCATTTCCTGCTCAAAGACCTCTAATAATTTTACAAAGAACGTACTGCTCGATTCTCAGATTTTTGTTGGTACTGCTACTATTTAAAATAAGTTATATTGTTTCACAATTTTATTCTTTCGGTCGACGAGAGAATTCATAGGCGGTACACGGCAACAACGCATATTCAGAAATTTCCAGTTCAATCTGGCGGTATTTTCTTTAGAAAAAGGAATTAAAATCTGGTGTCTCTAAGTAGAATATTCCACTTGCTCAAGGAATTTGCAGAGAGTGCAATGCCCATGCACGTACTGACCAGTCTGTGGATATTGGTTAGGTTAGAAGCTTATTTGCTGAACTTCCCAGCTGCAGCGCAAATTTCGCCCTAGCGTTGCGTACAAGAACATGCGGAAAGAAAACCGAAAATTTACTTTATTATGTAAAGCATAAAGTAGCACTGACGTTACGCAGAAATTCATTGACGGCCGCTGAATTACAATGGCTGTATTTTCGGATTATGATACCAGTTTAATTGTTCCCAAAGCATGGGATTTTCGCTCGACTCAATGTCGGTTAGACCCGCCGCGGTGGCTCAGTGTTTAAGGCGCTCGTGTACTGATCCGGAGTACCCGGGTTCGAACCCGACCGCGGCGGCTGCGTTTCGATGGAGACAAAACGCTAAGGCGCCCGTGTGCTGTGCGATGTCAGTGCACGTTAAAGATCCCCAGGTGGTAGAAATTATTCCGAAGCCCTCCACTAGGGCACCTCTTTCTTCCTTCTTTCACTCCTTCCTTTATCCCTCCCCTCACGACGCGGTTCTGGTGTTCACCGAGATATATGAGACAGTTACTGCGTTATTTCCTTTCCTCAAAAACCAATTTTCATTTCAAGTCGGTTAGTTTGATTTATTCTGCGGTCCGGGCAACAATCGCCACAATCCATGCTCGCAACAACTCAACCACCATACCTCCGCCAAGAGACGTATTCTTCACCCCGATAGAGTCGTAATTCAGCAATGTGGGAGTGAAACGAAACCCACCACGCCTTCGGCTTGCAATACAGTGTCCTCGAGCTATAGACCTTGGTTGTACGGTTGACGTCTATATACCACGCAACAACCTTCTCCAAAAGACGGCCCTCTGAGCCAATTAGCGCAGAATGTATTGTATGCCTGGTTTGCCAGGATTTTTCTATACGTCACGGAAATCTTGAACCAGCGGAAAAGGACTTGCCCCGCCGCGGTGGCTCAGTGGTTAGGGCGCTCTACTACTGATCCGGAGTTCCCGGGTTCGAACCCGACCGCGGCGGCTGCGTTTTTATGGAGGAAAAACGCTAAGGCGCCCGTGTGCTGTGCGATGTCAGTGCACGTTAAAGATCTCCAGGTGGTCGAAATTATTCCGGAGCCCTCCACTACGGCACCTCTTCTTCCTTTCTTCTTTCACTCCCTCCTTTATCCCTTCCCTTACGGCGCGGTTCAGGTGTCCAACGATATATGAGACAGATACTGCGCCATTTCCTTTCCCCCAGAACCAATTAATATTATTATTAAAAGGACTAATGAAGCCCAGACGCCGCCAGAGGATCCTATGATTCGAAGCGCTTGGCTGTGTCTTACGAAGGTTCGACCCACCCAATGCTGAATACCTTCCTTTACAGCACGATTTTGAAGGGGAGGCATAGGGCGACAAAAAAGTACGAGAGAGAGAAATGGCATGGGGCTGTAACGTAGACTAAGAAAAAAAAATTGGTGGCGAAAATAGAAAGAAGGTTTTGAAAAATAAAACAGAAGTAAAGGCTCAGCCGGGACAGAAATGCATTGGACATATCGGACTTTGCAGCACGATAAGAGAGGTGGTGTCTTGATTTTCGGAATTTTGTTTTGACTTTGAATGCTTATATATGAATTTAATCCGAAATAGCCGTTGAGTTGACTGTTTACTCATTCGCGTTCTGAGATGTTTTCTGTTTTGGGTCGAAGTTTCTCGAAAGTTCAGAAATGCAAGAATAAGAATTTCTATGGCCTTCAGAAATCAATAATTAGACTATTTCTAATTATTGCACAAATAGCAGTTGTAGAGAACATTGTATGGGTGCATGATTTCAGTGAGTAATCAACTTTTTGATGAGAATTGTATAACTTTTGTTGCTGCTTAGAAATAATTTTATGTTGGCATAAAAATATAACCAAAAAAGATTTTGAACAGTGGTGATTGCTGAGTAACTACAACATAGTTACCATCATAAAAAGCAGAAAGAGTGAGAAATAAGCGTATCACAGAATCCAGGTGCTGTCATTTGGAGAGTGTTTTGCTTGTCTACGGTGCTTTTGAACTCAGTTTAATATCGAAACATAAGAGACCTGTAAGAGTACACAGCTTGAACATCCTTTGACATCAATGTGCAGTGAAGTAGTTCACGTTATCCATAATAAAATTTTTTGTAACCAATAGCGTTTTTCCTGAACGGTACTGGTTTTACCATAGTTGCCCTCAGTATGACAAGGAAGGCACTACGGAGCGAGCAGTTGAACCTGTGTCGCGCATAGCTTAGTATCAATGACATTTGAGTAGCCTAATAAAGCTTGTGGATGCAATGTATAAGCAAAGCAATGTGAATGGAGTTTTATACGCAACGGTCTTGAGGAGATATATATGGATACTAAGGTGGTCAGTCCAGTCGCTTTTCTATAGAACTGACCGTTGATGTTTGAAGACTGATTTATGCGATAATCCTTCCTCTTTTCATACCTCTTGACTGTGGCCGAAGTGAAAATTTTGGCATACATTGTCCGAAAGCCTGCAACTATGCACTTAATATTTTTAAGAGGACAATGCGCGTCAAGAGTTTAGAGTTACACAGTGTAGCGTATGAAACGTAAGTACTAATGGATGGGGATTTGGGTTAAGTGAACAGGCTCAGGTGAAATCTCGTCTGGTCGAGGACGATCATATCAAAACTTTAAAAATAGGCGCCTACCAAAAGGGAAAAACTTTATGTTTAAGTTTTAGTAGGCTTAAGTGGTACTTAAGCATGACTTGCATATGACGGCGAAAGAAGTTTAGATAGGTATATTTAATAGTCTTTTGGTGTTAAAGATGTCATATTGATTCAGCTCTTTCATCTTAACTTTAAAGGCTCCTAGCATGCAGGACATTTCGTGTAGTATCTGTGCCATGTGTGCACTTCGGAGTACATGACTCCAAATTAGTGGTAAACTATGCAATTTTTGAGGAGGCGAGGGAGGAGCCTCAGTGCAGTGGTTTTTTGTGCTACCAGTTGTCTGAAGGTAGGGAGTGGAGGCTATAATTCTTGCGCACTTTTAAAAAAGTACCCCTTCAGACCAGCTGTGACATGGCAAATCAACTGCTGCTTCAATGATCTTTGAGCTATTCTCATGATATGAATTGTGATTGGTGACTGAATTGTGAATTGAGAAACAATATTTCTATACACTAATTGTCATAGTACTGATGGGGTACAAACCTCTTTTTCTAAAGAGTAAACACCAATTCCTGCTAAGTAAACAGAACAGAAATAAACAGAAGTAAAACAGTGTTTCAATTTTTTTCCACCACAGCCAGCTGATACATACTGCAGCCTCACCATTACACTAACTTTGAGCTTAAGTACACTTTTACGTGATTGCACTAAAATGTGTTGTGAAGATGGAAAGTGGTGCTGCCTTGTGCATCATCAATGGGGAAAATAGCGCTGAAACAGGACGGAGCAGTAGGAGAACAGCATCGTGTTGTGTGCCTTTGTTCTCTTTCCTCCTTTAGCGCTACATTCTAACCGTTGATGATGCTCCAAACTTTTCTCCTTTTTGAGACAAATGAGTGTTCGTAGTAATTTTTCTTCTTTAGCAGTAGGACAAATTGTATGTTGAGAACCACTTTATTGGCTTCACGGACATGGTGATGACATTAGAATGCTTCGCAGTTATTTTCCTGGCTCAGGGGGGCTGCAAATGTACCGGTTTCCAATTTTTCCCCCGTTGATGCCACAAAAACAGCCTGCACCGCATCCACTTCTCACTGGTGCTCCAGGGGGGCACTAAATGGAAGAAAAAGGATAGTTGTTACATGACATAAAAGAGACAGGATTGATTTCCGCATAATTGTTGGCCCGTAGAGGCACAAAAAAAGTCGAGGAAATGAAATGTCGTTTTTTACGTTTCAAATTAGCTTGTACTCAGCCATTAGTACCTAATTTTCCCGTATAAGAAATGATCCAACAATATATTAAAAGCACCGCTGTCAGCTGTTCACCCTCAAGTGGCATGAAATCGTGGAGGGAATGAGAAAAAAAGGTAACTAATGGCAGAACTACATAATATGAAAGTATAGTAATAAAGAAAAGAAAAGCACTTGTTATGAACCATGTTCAACATTACTGGACAAATATTTTAAATATTGGAAAGTTGTAACTTACTGTTATGAAAATAATGAAGGAAGTGATCCACTCCTCCGATGTGGAGCAAAATATTTATTTTAAAGCTTTTCCATCGCTCGCATCGAGAAGTTAAGGCTGCCACAGAAAACCAACAGGGAACGCCTTTGAGCCCCGCCGCGGTGGCTCAGTGGTTAGGGCGCTCGACTACTGATCCGGAGTTCCCGGGTTCGAACCCGACCGCGGCGGCTGCGTTTTTATGGAGGAAAAACGCTAAGGCGCCCGTGTGCTGTGCGATGTCAGTGCACGTTAAAGATCCCCAGGTGGTCGAAATTATTCCGGAGCCCTCCACTACGAACCTATTTGTTCCTCTCTTCTTTCACTCCCTCCTTTATCCCTTCCCTTAAGGCGCGGTTCAGGTGTCCAACGATATATGAGACAGATACTGCGCCATTTCCTTTCCCCAAAAACCAATTATTATTATTATTATTAACGCCTTTGACGATGGCAAAACGTTAATAGCAAAAAAATGCAAGCCTGCCGACAGGTGATCTGCAGATATATTGATTGTTAGAGTGAAATCTTACAGTATATCTAAAAATGGCACTCATAAACTCTTTCCCATTAATAATAATAATAATAATAATAATTGTTTTGGGGGGAAAGGAAATGGCGCAGTATCTGTCTCATATATCGTTGGACACCTGAACCGCGCCGTAAGGGAAGGGTAAAGGAGGGAGTGAAAGAAGAAAGGAAGAGGGAGGTGCCGTAGTGGAGGGCTCCGGAATAATTTCGACCACCTGGGGATCTTTAACGTGCACTGACATCGCATAGCACACGGGCGCCTCAGCGTTTTTCCTCCATAAAAACGCAGCCGCCGCGGTCGGGTTCGAACCCGGGTACTCCGGATCAGTAGTCGAGCGCCCTAACCACTGAGCCACCGCGGAAAATGCCTTTGTCCAGAATTGTCGCGTGTGATGATGACGGTGAAGTCGGTGGTTTATAACTGCGTTGGTGACTTCGTCAAAGGTGAATAGCGTCCCCTTTATACATTCCCTCGATTTGGGGCCCCACTGTACCATCGCTTATATATATATATATATATATATATATATATATATATATATATATATATATATATATATATATATATATATATAGCCTAGGAGGCATAACATACTGGGCACACCGTGCAATAAAAACTTGCAATTAAGACTGAAAGAGAAATTGGCTTTTAGGTATACAGCTGGCTTCTTTGGCGGAGTAATGCCATCGGTGGCTGACATCAAAGAAGCGTTAAGTCACGGTTATTGTTGCGCTCGTTAACACAGTTAACCATGTGACTTTTTGCACGCCAGGTTGAGCAGCGAGCCGTGTGCGTAGTTACCAACAATATCAAGTGCAGGCACTAACTACTAACATGTGAGTTCCTATGACCTCCAGAAGTGACGCATATACTTACAGAAGTTTGGAGAATGCTTTGTTCATGAAACTTAAGATTTATATTTACCAGCGGTGGACAACCCATCTGCGGACCAGCGAAGAAAGGAGCACTAAAAGGATTTCTACCAGGACGACCAGGACGACCTGGGCTACCAGGACGACCAGGACGAGGTTGACATCTAAAAAAAGAAGATTGCAAAAAAAGATTTAGAAAAATATAAGTGTTAAAGATTGCCTTCAAGCCTTTTCTTTGCGGCAGCGAAAACTAATCCGTCTTTTCACAACACTTGACAAAAAATTAATGTGGATTAGCTCAGCTAATCCAGGATATACAAAGCGAAAAATGTCGGCTTTCACTGTGTTCATTGGCGTTGGCGTTGACAATGTTCTAGACGGCGATTGCTTTCAGCAAAGGAAGGGCGCATAACTGGCTCCCTGTATATGCGGACGCCTCATTCGTGCTTTGATACATATGGCGGTGGTGAGAGAGAGAGATGTGGCCTGAATGCATTAACGCTGACAGCGTTGTGGCTGACATGCGGCACTGCAGATATAGCTAGGC
This sequence comes from Amblyomma americanum, assembly GCA_030143305.2. Classification (NCBI taxonomy): domain Eukaryota; kingdom Metazoa; phylum Arthropoda; class Arachnida; order Ixodida; family Ixodidae; genus Amblyomma; species Amblyomma americanum. The sequence goes on from JARKHS020006956.1 coordinate 38,714, forward strand.
CGCAGCGTTCATTTGGTGATCAATATCTCGCGATCAACCATTAACTGCATGATACCTCCCAGGGTGGCAGGGAGGGCGCGCTGCCTATCCATTGTGCGGAACGCAATCAAAGCAGGTTTTTGCAGTTGGACACCAACACCACGTACATGAAAGCGAGATTGAGGTCTCTACTGACCCACGGAGCCGGTTGTACGCCTTTCCTTTCGTGAAAATGAACGGCCTTTGCAAAGTTGTCAACGCCTCTATTACACCGTCGGCTCAATTGATTTGGTTGTTTTTCGAGGAAAGGAAATGACACAGTAACCGTCTCACATATCACGGTGGACACCCGAACCGCGCCGTAAAGGAAGGGATAAAGGAGGGAGGGAAAGAAGAGAAAACTGAAAATTAATTAAAAGTTGGATTTTGAGGAAACGCGCGGCGCTGCGCAGCGGCGGAACACACCTGTGGATCTGTGCTACTAGTGGCGCATGCGCAGTACTGACTAGGGAGCGAGAGAGAGAAGTATCCGCGGCGAGGCGCGCGTTGTGACGTCATGTGCCTCCTCGAAGCACCGCCACGGCGAAATCGCAAGTTCGCGGCCAGTAAGGCTTTCGCTATAAAAGACGGAGCGGAATCCGAAGGTTCGCTATCAAGATGTTATTACGAACTTAACATCGACATACATAGTGTATATCCAGTGTAACGCTCCTTTGATGAATATGCATAGCTCTTATGATCTTATAAACCAGGAAATACTTGTCATGAGGCTGCGGCAAGCTTTCCAGACCGTTGACTGGCCAGAAACAAGAAGAACAAAACTCAAGTATGTGCATGTTCACGAATGTACAACCTTTTCCGTAAAGTTTTGAGACAGAGTCCATTAAAAAAATGCGTTTAACATTGAAATCATTTGTGCAGTACCCCATCGAAATAGTCTCCCTTGCAGTCTATACACAGCTTCTAACGCTTCTTGAGGTTTTGTAAACAGCTCGAAACGCTTCTTTTGGCAGGGCTGTCAGCTCCTTTGTCGTGGCGTCTTAAATGGCCTCCACGCTCCCCATCCAGCGACCTTTTAGAGCTCTCTTCACATGAGGAAACAGGAAAAAATCGCAAGGGAAGGGGTCAGGCGAGTATGGCGGATGGGGAAGTACAGTAATGCTGTGCTTGGCGAGAAATTTTGTCACGCTGAGAGCAGTGTGCGGCCTTGCACTATCGTGGAGCAGGCTCCATTGTTCAGTTGCCCATAAGTCAGGGCGACGGCGTCGCAGTGCATCACGCATGTGTTGGAGCACGCGGATATAAAATTCCTGATTCACCGTGTGCCCTTGTGGGACGAACTCGTGGTGTACGACACCTCTGGCATCGAAAAAAAACTATCAGCAGCGTCTTCGTTTTGGTCTTCTGTCGCCGCACCTTTCTCGACACCGGAGAGCTCGTAGACCGCCATTCGGCACTCTGCCTATTTGTTTAAGGATCGTATTGAAAACACCATGATTCGTCTTCAGCATTAATGCTGTCGACGAATGCAGCATCCCTCTCTGCCTCGGAGAGCAAATCAGCGCTCATTGATGCCTGCGTGTCCTTCTGGTCCTGTGTGAGGGAATGCGGCACAAGTATGACATTCAGCTTTCGTTTCCCCAAGTTCTCATGCAAAATTTGGTGGCATGTTGTCTTACTTATGCCGAGAGGATCTGATAGCATGCGGACTGAAATGGTGCGGTCTTGCTGAACGATTTCCCTGATCCGAGTCACGTTGTTTTGATTCCGTGAGGTTGAAAGGCGCCCCTGCCTTGTGTCGTCTTTTACCGACGTTCTCCCCGAAACGAACTTATTGTGCCACTCGAAAACTCGCGCCCGCGGTAATGTCTCGTTGCCGCAAACGTCACATAGGCGTTCATACGTCTGTGTGGCTGTCTTGGCAAGCTTCACACAGAATTTTATGTTTACACCCTGTTCAAGGTGGGCGTCCATCTCTCCGCCTTCACAGTAGAATGCGCAGACGACTAGTGACAATGTATTTTTTTACATCTAGTGTCATATAGAGGCTTGCACCGCAATTAACATAAATAACTCAGGTTAACCCGAAAAGATGGCGCTACACATACACATTAACATATGTTTTGGGGAATAATTTCTAGAGAAGAATATACATCAGTCTCGAAACTTTTCGGACAAACGTTGTACAATCCCGTTGGTGCCGCCGTCGGGCACCTTTGTTGAACATTTTCACTGCGATTCACTGCCACCTAATCGTTCTTGACCAGAACGAATTCGTTCGGAGAAAATCAGACAAGAACTAGCCGATAACGCGCCAAACACACGATGCTATAGGGTGCCTCCGCAGTGCATTCCTGTAGCTCCACTCAAAGACACACTGACTACAAATTGAAGTTGGCCTGTATCAATAGATTACTGCGTTTTAATCACGATTCTACGTTCACTAAAAACGATGCTTCTGTAAGCCAGAAAAAATCAAAGAAAAAACTCTTCGCCGATTCTCGGTGGATTGTTTGACTGCGTTAGCAGGTTAGCACCCTAATTTAGTTATATCTGAGGCGTCATATATCTGAGGTTAACACACAAAACCTCGTTATATCTGAGGTGGCATACTAAGGTTCCTTATATCCGAGGTAATATAGTGTGTTCGTGTAGGCAGTATGCTCAGTTCGTTCGCAGGCCGGTGGGCAGGTTACTACGTGCTCCTGATTATCTGCCGCTGGCTACTGACAGACGGCGTTCAACGTTTCTGCTTGCACAATGCCTTTTAATGCGAATCCATTATTAAAATACAGATGTCGCTATCACCGCCCGCTTTCGCAGTAAACCGCATGTGTGGGTACAGTTTTTTTTTCACACAGATTTTAGGCTAACCGCCATTCTTTTACAAACAGTGATCACAGAATCATTTTCGATGTAGTCAAGACGACTTCTAGTCGAGTTGTGGGAATATTTATAAATGCAATTTATCGAGCAATGAATGCGTATTTTTGAGCCGGAAAAAACATTAACACAGCCGGAAAGAACCAGTCAATCTTCACCAAGAACCAAAATTGCACGAGTTCTCCGGGGTGTTCCTTTAAACGGCCGCCCAATGGAGAGCCGAGTGTGGGAATACTGATAGAAGGGCACGCGGAGCAGGCGGAGAAAAGTAGCAAAAAAGCGCTCCGCGCAGCAGCGCCTGTTGTTCATGCTGCCAGGAAGGAGGAGGAGGAGGAGGAGGAGGAGGAGGAGGAGGAGGAGGAGGAGGAGGAGGAGGAGGAGGAGAAAGAAAGGCAGGGAGGATAACCAGAAGATTAGCCGGTTTGCTACCCTACACGGGGGGAGAGGGGTGAGGGGAGTAAAAGATTAAGAAAAGACAGTTGCAGGAAATTAAAGTCACTATGCAGTCACAGCGTTCAGTAAAGTCACAGCCTATCGTGCAGGCCAGAAGACCTCAAAAAGCGGGCCAGTGCCTTGGAGGCCTTCACCGCCGACGACCGTTACGGTATAGATGTTACAGTGCACGGCAGAGAGACTGTCTTTCGGCGCTGTAGGCAGGGCATTCACAAAGAATGTGGGCTGTAGTCTCATCTCATTTGCAGATGGCACATGCAGGGCTGTCAGCCATGCCTATTAAGAAGTAGTAGTGCTTGGTGAAAGCAACACCAAGCTACAGGCGACACAACAAAGTTGCTTCACGTCGTGGTAGGCCGTATGGAAGCCGAAGCTTCAGATCTGGGTCCAATGATTTTAAACGCAAATGCGAGAATTGGCCTGAATTCCACGTGGCAAGCGTGACGTCCCGCGGCAGTGGTTTAAGCCTACCCGCTGCGTCGGCTCTCGAGATGGGGATGGACACACAATCGCCCTCATGGTGAGCAGTTCGCGCGGCCTCGTCCGCGCGGTGGTTGCCTGCGATACCGCTGTGTCCTGACAGCCATTAGTAAACAATATCGTGCCCTTTGTTGATGGCTGTGTGGTAGAGCTATCGGATTTCCGCGACAAGTTGTTCATGGGACCCATGACGAAGAGCAGATCGTTACGCTTGGAGGGCTGCCTTTGAATATGTGAAAACAGACCATTGCTGGGGTGTTTCTTCACTGATATGCGCAATGGCGACACGAATAGCCGTAAGTTCTGCACCAGTCGATGAAGTCCTGCGTGATGTTTTCACTTTCTTAACTATGGTCCTTACGGGGATGACCACGGAGCCCGAGGAACTGGAGGCGGTCACTGAGCCATCGGTGTATACGTGCAGCCGGTGTCCGTGTTTCTCATGCAAATATTGTATAGAGGGGTCTGTTTTAGTGCTGTCGACGATAAATCAGCCTTCTTTTTGATGCCCGGTATGGAAAGAAGCACACGAGGTTGGTGCAGACTCCATAATTGAGAAGACGGTCTAGAGGTCGGTCTAAATTGGCTTGGTACGAAGTCGCGATGGGCATCAATAATTTCGCAAACGATGTACTCGGCCGGTTAGTAGGAAGACTGGCAAGATGGTGTGCGGGAATCCGAGAGGGGTGACGAATATGCGCTCTCAAGGCTTCGATTGTGACATAGGCAGTAACTGGATTCGCCTGAGCGATGAGTAGTGTTGCGGCTGTAGACGCGCATTTTGGCAGTCCTAGGCACGTCCGCAGAGCTTGAGCCTGAACACTTTGCAGACACCGTATGTTCGTTTTCCTCAAGTTTCCTAGTGCAGGGATACTGTACCGAAGGAACCCCATGAATAATGCGGTGTACAGCTGGAGCATCGACTCTACTGGTGCTCCCCACGACCTCCCTCCGAGAAAGGAGAGAACGTGAACGATCGATGTCAGTCGCCTTTTCATGTACGAGACATGTGGGCTCCATGTTAGACTACGATCGATGATTACTACAAGGAAGCGATGGCTTCTTTCGTAGGGTATTGTTGACCCATTTATGAGTACGGGGTAATGGGACATGCTCTTGCGTGTAAAGGCAACGATGGAACATTTTCAGTAGAAATCTTCAGGCCTTGCAGGCGGAGGTAGGCCGCAAGAATGCTTGGCGCCTTTTGAAGCCTTGCTCGAACTTGTGGTCGTGTAACTCCTGATGCCCAGATACAAATATCGTCTGCATAGACTGAGACTCTCGCCGACTGTGGTAGTGCATCGACAAGGCCGACAAGCGCAAGATTGAAAAGCGTTGGGCTAAGTACTCTACTGTGTGGGACCCCACGGGAAGTGTAACGTGAAGATGTTGGTCCGTCCTCAGTCTGCATAAATAGTGATCGGTTGGATAAATAACTGCGTATCCAGCTGAACATGCAACCACCAAGTTCCGCAGCTTCCAGAGAGTCCAAAATAGCTTGATGAGTGACGTTATCATACTCCCTTTTAACATCCAGAGACAACGCCGCGGTCAAGCGATTCAGATGCTTCTGATGTTGAACTGATGACTCGAGGTCAATCACGCTATCAATAGATGAACGTCCCCGCCGAAACCCGGACATTACATCTGGGTATATTTGACAGCGCTCCAGAAACCACTCAATTCGCGTAAGTACCATCCTTTTCATGAGTTTGCCCACGCA
>JARKHS020006957.1:0-179849 GCA_030143305.2 Amblyomma americanum
ATGTCTAACCAACCATGGCGTCACGGGTTGACGTCAGCTTTAAAGTATACATCGTAAATGTGATAATAGCGACTCAGTGCAAATACAAAACCAATGATTCAGAACTGGTGATCCTGCTGGCTACGATTAAGGTCAATATTCCGAAACACCAGAAAATGAATCTTTTGTGTTAACGGTGGTGCTACATCAAGTGCCAGCCTCAGCGACTCAAGGCATTGTTATTTGCGATGCAAAATGTTTACATCCTTTTTATTAATTCTTTTTAGAACCTTTTAGGGTATTATTCACAGTGTTAATTACACTTTCCTTGCTTTCGGTTCAGCTGTCTAGTTCATGCTTATATAGTGAATACAGTCTGCCATTTTCAGACGCCGCCCAGTTCTTATTCACGTCCAACATTGTTGGTCAAAAATTGTGAATATTGGAAAGTTGCATATTGAAAAGACTTGAAAAATTACAGACCAATCAGCTTGTTGTCCGTTGTCTACAAGATATATAATAAGGTAATTGCTAATAGAATAAGGAAACCATTAGACCAATCAACCGAATTATCAGGAAGGCTTTCGAAAAGGGTACTCGACAATAGAGCATATTCACACTATCAATGAGGTGATAGAGAAATGTGCAGAATATAATAAACTTCTGTATATAGCCTTCATTGATTACGAAAAAGCATTCGACTCAGTGCAAAACCTCAGCAGTCTTACAGGCATTGCGGAATCAGGGTGTAGAAGACCGCTATATAACAATACTGCAAGATATCGACAAGCGTTGCACAGCTGCCATACTCGTCCTTAAAGTGAGGAATAAATTCCCAAACGGAAGGTTTTCAGAACCGGTGACACTGTCTCTCCATGCTACTCACCGCCTGTTTACGGGAAGTATTCGGAGTCCGAGATTGGGTGCTCCTATATAAAGAGTGCTTTTATTTTCATTTGCCGCGCTTATAGCACGGCCGCATTGCGAGGCTTTTTTGGACTCAAGTTTGTTTAAGGGCTTCACTTACTGTCGTGTAGAAAAAAAAAGCCCAAACAACAGAGGTTAACAAAATATGCTTTGGCTAATTAAAAAATATAACGAAATTATTCATTGCTCTTTTCCTTCTTGCCTTTAACGAAGACTGTTCAGTTTCAAAGGTCTGTTAAGCATAGTTCTGGGACAGTAACTGCTCGGCTTTCCTGAGCACACGGAGCTTGCATGCTTTAGGATAGGGCAAAGGTAAACGTCAGCGGGAAACATTGCAGTAACAACGATGTACGTAAGAAACAGTAAGAAATTTATTCGTATGTGGCCCTTTCTTCACAGATTGGTTCGCAAGAAGATTAGTTTAAAAAAAAGATTTCTGTCTTTGGCTTACGGAAGTGGTCGTTTCATTGTCACCGTGGCCTCATTCCCGTGCTAAAGTTTTGACGGAACCAGTCGCACCGACAGGGGAGCTTGAAGTAATTGGAGAAATCCGTGCCATGGGATTCGTTTAAACCCTTTAGAAAAATGTGCCCTATATCCAATGCACAAACCCCTCATTAACCACGCAGGTATGTCTTAACTTAGCCGATATTTCTGTTAACTCTATTATTATTGGCGATATCAGTGGCGTACCGAAGTATCGACGGTACACTATCCAGTATCTGTATCAAAAATCAATATTGCTTCGCGAACTTATGTTAGTATCCTAAATATTACATTTCACGGTATCGAATAATGTGATTTAAGATACCAATAAAGTATCATTCCCAACAAAAGCACCCTAACAGATGCCACATACGCATTCATTCTGTCCTAAGTAGTTGTATTCTCTTACAACGTGTAGCCTCTCGGTCCCAATAGTGTATATGTTGCCTTCCGAGAGCGCTGAACATTACATTCGTTTTCTGCAGATGAATTGTTGGACCGGTCGTTAATTTCTCCCTTTCTAAGTCATTGATGAAGCTTTGCCATTCATCTCTTGACCGACTTAGCAAGCCAATGTAGTCAGTGAACCGCAGATTACTGCGGTATTCTCTACTGACTCCTATTTACAACTCTTTATGATCCAGGATGCTGAATACATCCTGAGAACAGGCGGTGTATAGCATAGGCGAGGTCGTGTCTCACTGTCTGACACATTTCCTCATTGGGATTTTATTACTGACTTTATAAAGGACTCTTATAGCTGCGCAGCCGTGATATACATCTTTAAGTATTTTTACATAATGCTCTTCTACAGCCTGATTCCGCAATGCCTGCATGACTACTGCTTAGGTGTCCACTGAGTCAAATGCTTTTTCGTCTCCTATGACGACAATATAAACGGGTCGGTTACACCTGCATTTTGCGTACTTTTCTATCATCCCCTTGATAGTGTGAATATGGTCTATGGTCGAGCAGCGTTTTTGAAAGCCTGCCTGGTCGTTTGGGATATTGAAATCTAAGGTTGTATTGACTCTGTTAGTGATTACCTTCGAAGATACTTTATAGGCAACGGACAGTAAGCTGATTTGTCTATAATGTTTCAACTACTTCACGTCTTCGTTTCGTATGGATTAATGTGATGTTAGCGTTCTTCTAATCGTATTGAGCGTTCGAGGTCATAAGGCAATGCGTATGCTGGGTGCCTAGTTCTTCTAGCACAATCCCCACCATCCTTTATCAGATTTTGCTGTCATCTGATCATCACCAGCTACATTTACGCTTTGCAAAACTCCCGAGGCTATCTTTACTTCCTCTAGCGTTATTGCTGGGAAGTCTCATTGCTGTTCGCTAATTCTTTTCTCATATATCTCCGGATTACACTGGCGACTTTATAGATTTGTGCACAACTCTTCGGCTACTTTAACTATCTTATCTATATTGTTAGTGCCATTGCCGTCTTTGGGTGGGAACGCATATATCTGATTTTTGCTTAAGCCAAGCCTCCTCTTCAAATCTTTAATGTTACCTTTATAACGTTCTCTAGGCTCCTTTACAGCACTCTCGATTCTCTCTATATTGAACTTCTTTATTTCGTTTACGTTGCTCTTATTGATCAGCTTTGGTAGCTCTGCCCAGTCTCTTTCTAGGGGGTTAGATGCTTCCATATATTCCAGTTTCTTAATCTGATGTTTCATCTCCTGAGAAAGTTTGTCGGTATGTTGTCGAACCATTCTCTGCCTTCTGCTGCCGTGGTGGCTCAGTGGTAATGGCACTCGGCTGCTGAGCCGAAAGACGCGGGTTTGATGCCGGCCACGGTGGTCAAATTTCGGTGACAGCAAAATTCTAGAGACCAGTGTACTGAACGATGTCAGAGCACGTAAATGAACCCCAGGCGGTCGAAATTTCCGGAGCCCTTCACTACGACGTCCCTCCTATCCTGAGGCGCATTGGGATGATAAACCTCTAGAAAACCATAAACCAAAGCTACAGCCTTCTTCTACTCCGTAATGAAAAGTGTGAGATTAACGTTCATTGCTTGAACATTAAGGTGGTCCTCCTCAGTTAAAGCCGAATATATGTTCTCCAGTGAGGAGCTGCGTTCGTCTACCTTCCCTTTTACCGCTAACTCGTTGATGGGCCTCTGCTTCATTAGCTTCGGCTGTTCCATGTTCCAGCAAAGGCAAATTTGAGACCTTACTGTAATGTGATGGCTACAATGCACCTTGTGGCTACTGCTGGCTTTTTGTCTTTCGCTATCTTTTGGACCTGCGCGGCGACGAGGCTCAAGCTTTTGGCGTCAATATGGCCCTGGTTACAGCTTCTTTGTCGAAGTGGGTGAGGACTGTTCGCTTCGGTTTAAGTTATATGTGAACATATAATTTTGTTAGGACTTAGAGGAGCTCCGCAAAGCGCCTCTAGTCCTTCGTAAATATTTAAGCCGTAATAGACACAAAGTCCTAAATGTTTTAGGACAGCTTTCTTGTCCGCATGCGGCTCTAAATTTGCTATAGCGGCTGTTAGCTTCTGGTCTCGATGGCCTCCGTTCATGTTAAAGCATGGCCCCAATAAAAGAGTTCCCTGCCGAGGAAGCATCTTTTTTCGGGATTCAGGGAAAGTCCAGAAAACGGGATTGTGTGGAGTACTAAATGCGGCCTCTTTAGATGCTCGCTGAAGATTGAATTGAAGACTACGACGTCGTGTAAGTAAACAAGACCTTTTTTCGCTTGAGGCCTGCTAACAACGCGTCCATGAGCTGCTGTAAAGCGGCAGGTGAGGAGAAAAGTACAAATGGCGTCACCTTCAACCCAACGTAGCCGTTCCACTGTGCCAACAGTGGTCGTATTCTACAATGTTTTTCGAATTTGCTTTGTCATTAACCTCTCTTAAGATCCATCAATAAAAATGTTTGGCGGCTCCAGCGGATGATATACGAATTTTTTTTTATTCATTGCGCAACCAGAGCGTACTTCTTCACCCGTACAAGTGATGTCCATGTGCGCTTTTTTTGACGGCAAGATTATGTGGCTCTCAACATTTCTCTGAAGTTATTTTTGTTGTCTTGGCATTCTCGAGTTGAAAATCTGTAGGACCCTGAAGGACAGGTCGTAGCTATTCGTCGGTTACCATGTGATGATTGGTGACTAGTGCTTGCCGGAGCATTGAAGACGTAGAACACCAGTCTAACCCTGCTAGATGCCCTTCAATTGATTCTCCTTGTGCATAGTGAGAGCTGGGATAATTTCGAAGGTGGTCGTATCTGTCTGCTTGAGCTGCTGCGGTCTGCTGTCTGCGGTCGCCGCTGACCGCTGTCATAGGAGAAATTCATGGATTATCAAGGTAGTGAGACGGATAAATGGGGACACGAAGCCGTTCCTTAGACCTCTCCATTTTTGATCACCTTGTCTTCGTCCTCTTCTTCTGCATGCGCTTCCTCTTCTTCGTCACTGCTGCTTAACACTCGGCCACGACTGCGGTCCTAAAAAGGAGACACATTGCCAGTCTTCCCGGTGGTCGATTTTCCTTTTCCACTGCCAGCAGATGCCTTCGGAGAGTTTGAACTTTCCTGCCTCTCTGCTTGCAGCTGCTGTCGTAGACCTCTTCAGAAGTTTGCCTGCGGTGTTCTTATTATTTTGGTCGCGGCATTTCGTCTTTATGTTATAGCCGGTGTTGTTGGCGACCTGCGCATTGCTGTTAGGGCCTTACTCTTTCGGCGCTGGCATTACGCACCTGTCGCCGTCTCTGGTTGCACCACGGCCTGCTAATGGTCGCCTATATTTACACCCTTCAGACCCGTCGACTTAAAAACACGCGGCCTGTTCGTGTTGCGTGGTGACTCATGAGCGTCTCGTTTCTCCTTCTACTGTTCAAAATGCAGCCGCTGGAGCGTCCCAACGACTTATTGGATGCTGTGTTCGTGAAAGGACACGAAGTGCAGGCGACCTGTCGGCGGCTTCCCGTCCTTATGTGCTATCCTAAGGTTCTGACTGGTCTGGAACGATCCTTCAACCGAACCACCATGGCGGCTATGTGAAAAAAAAACCAACACACTGTTTGATACCTTTTCCACCGACAAAATCCCGCCTTTCATTACTTCGCTGTGAGAACCGGTAGGTGCCGACATGTTGCTTCTCGACTTCATTGTAACTGCCCTGCGAGGGTTTCGTGTCGACTATGACGACGTTGGGTGCTCTGCGAGTTTTCTTCCCACCAAATACGGCGAGCTCAAGCGCCTGCTTTTCCCGGATGCGATGAAGCTTCCTTCGCCTCTGCTGTTTCCTCACGTTGCGTTGAACAAACATTTCCTGAATGGCTTCGGTGTGATTTAGGAAGCCGTAGGCGCCCTCCAAGTTGAACCACTTCGCCGTGCCACGCACACTCTCTCTGGAAATCGGGGCACTCATTCTGTTTTTTGGTGTGAATAACGCGATAAACAGTAACGAACGACAACTGGAACGGGGGACACCGGACAAGCGCGCACTAACAACTGAGATTTATTCTGGTACGAGGGTACATAATTACTTTTCATGAACATGCTGAAACAATCAATTCATTGCCAAGAGCTGTGTCGCACGCTCCTCCTTTTCTTGATTAGATGCACCTCTTCACTTGATAACAACACCGAGGGTGTGCTTACGCACTCGTCTTCACCAGCCTCCCATATCTGAAAGGCTTCTTTTATTTATCTTTCTTTCTTTTCCTTTGCCCGAGCTAAAATTGTTGTCCGATCTGTGTACGGTGAACTTTTGTTATTCGCGCAATGGGGTGGGGGGGGGGGGGGTGAGGTGTCCAGGATTCTGCTATAGTCTACAAAATTCTTTTGTCATGCGGCATGAGCTACATAGGTCAGTCAGGCAGATGTCTTAACACCAGGTTGAAAGAGCACAGGAATAACTCGGGAAAAAATAACGAATCCTGGAAACCTCGCCCCCCATTGCGCAAATCACCAACGTTTACCGTACTTTGATCGGACAACAATTTTAGCTCGGGCAAAGGAAAACAAAGAAAGAGAAATAAAAGAAGCCTTTGAGATATGTGAGGCCGGTGAAGACGAGTGCGTAAGCACACCCTCGGTGTTGTTATCAAGTGAAGAGGTGCATCTAATCAAGAAAAGAAGGAGCGTGCGACACAGCTGTTGGCAATGAATTGATTGTTTCAGCATGTTCATGAAAAGTAATTATGTACCCTCGTACCAGAATAAATCTCAGTTGTTAGTGCGCGCTTGTCCTGTATCCCCCGTTCCAGTTGTCGTTTTGAGTGTATAGCGCGTTATTCACACCAAATGTGCAACCAACTAGCCCACATTGCTGCCTTCCTTACTCATTCTGTGCTGCACCTCTCGGTGTTGATACTGCATGCACGGGCTCTCGGCAGATGTCGTAGAGGAAGAGCGCCTTCCGCGCTGAAGCGAGGTGTCCTGCAGTACGACGGCTAGGCGCACGAAGGCATGGACGAATTCTGTGTCCGTGGTGGCTATGATAGCCGCATAGGTGGAATCTAGAGGCCGCCGACGACATACTGGCTGGCGGCAGGCACAGGTCACGTAATGTTGCAGGCTTCGAGCTGACTCATCTTTTCCTACGTGTAGACGACGACGTCCTCATCCAGAGCATGGCGCTGTGAACACATTCGCATGAATTTGTCGTAATGCGCACTCAGCAGTGGGGTAAAACCGTCCAGGAGGGCAGCTTTCCACACCAACCAGGTGGAATAACGGCGGCCTTCATACAGGTGCCAGAAGTGAGTGGCTCCGCGGCGATGGTCATTCGCGAAGACAAGCGTAATGTGTGAAGACGAGGCAAAGCGCCTCGAAGCAGCTTCGACGCCCTGGACACACGCCCCAGTGTCGTCCAAAAGCCTCGCAATTCCGGAATCGGCACGGTACAGCAGCAGGAAAAAGAACTGCGACCGATCGCGGTTGTGAAAGTGGAGAACAGGTCCAAGAGCTTAAGTGACAGTGTAGAGAGGATGCGCGCGGGAATGTCATTTTGTGCCGAACTCGCCAAGGAGGTGTTGACGCTGTTCTAGGACGGGAGTAAGGTTTCGGGCGGCGAATGAGGCGGCTGGAGGGCATCCCGGCCGCTGTGAAAGAGGGGCGGACCGGAGAGATCGCTGTTGAGCCCGGCATTTTTCGACTGCGGAATTGTGACGGGTCAAAGGGGACACGCAGCCGTTGTTGTTGTTGTTGCAAGGGGCAGGCAGCCGTTGTTGTTGTTGTTGCTCAACAACAACAACAGCAACGGCTGCCTGCCCCTTTTTATCCGTCCCTTAAAAGGCTCCCTCTTTAATAGCCTCGGCTTTGTTCCCTTCTTGACTGCGCATGTGTCCTCTTTTTCTTTATTGCTCCTCTACAGCAGTTTGAGACATGAACGCGCAGACTGTGCCACTGTTGAGGTGACAATACTTTTCAATAAAGATGGCAATCAGCCCCTAGTTCTTCCATCGTGGAAACTGGTCGTGCTTTTACATGTTTTCCTTTATGACAGCCACTTTGTTGTAGCTTCAACCTCGCATCTACAAACGCCATGATGCCCGTCCACCTTGGGACGCTTCCTTGTTTCTCAGTATACCGAGGGTTCCTTGACCTTCAGGGAACATAGGTGGAGTCGTTTTCTCGTGCGTTGAAACTGAGAGAAACTTGGACTGATAGAGAATTACCACACAATGGTGAATCAACAAATCCGCGCCGGCCTACATTGACTCAGCTGGTTTGAATGCTACCTTCACATTGCAGCACATTTACCATATATCATTTGGTAGCACAGAAAAAAACGTATCACATGCGATGAGGAAGATCCCTGCAGTTAAAAGCGAAATGCATGCTTTTAATATTTGCGATAGTCTTTTGGCTCAAGCCAATTTTGCTTTGAGGTCGACACTGGAGGCCTACTCAAAATTTTGTAAGCTCTTACATATGGAGTATTACGTCGTTAATAATTGTCCCACACTTATTAGCACAGAAATGTTAGACTTTGAGGTCATCATCAAGTAGTCAGAGCCGTCGGCAAAGCGAAAGCTCTGTATTTGTGCTAGAACAAGCCAGGGTCTCGCTGCGTGCGATAGTATATAGCAGAATTTTCCGCTTGGCACCAGTATGAAGCAAAAGTTCGAAAAAGTTATCATGAGCTTCGTTGCCGGCTTCGCAGTGGTTTTCGAATGTCCTTCGCTTCAGCTGACCGACAATTTGAGCTGAAACATTTCGTGCCGAAAGGAAATAAACACAGTACGGCATCCTCAAAGATGTGCTGGGACAAACGCTTCCTGCCAGTTGCACGAAACTATTTCTCCTTTATAGCACGTTAATGAAGGCAAAGGAAACGTTTATTATGAGTAACCATTATCTAACGAAAATGGCAAATGATGAACATCTGTGATCGATTTTTTTTGACAACGCACAGTGTGAGGTGGAGCAGATATGTTTCAAAAGTCATTTCAAAAAACTAAAAGCTGAAGTTCCCAGCTGCGTCTTTACCTGCGACATGATTTCCCAACTAAACACTCTAATAATACATATTTTTGGAGACTCTGAAGCATCGGTATTTTAAACCGATCGTAGAATTACTCTTCCTCTTTTCCTACATAATTTCATCAATAATTGTGCGTTATTAACATATCCACATCGGAAATCAATTTTTTCCACATCTTTTACCGTTTTAGAAAACACAACTTTTTAGGATATCGCGTATTGCTACTAAAGGTACTTGTTTCAAGCATCGTGCCCACCCCAGCAGTACACCAATGCAGTGATCAGACTTTAAAGAGGCATTTAAGCTCTGGAACATTAGTTTCTTGTTCCTTCCTAAGTTTTCTTATTAGCTAAAGTATCCTCGAGCGACGTGTTTACGGAGCAACGAACCTGCAAAATGACGTCACAATAAAAGCTCCATGTCGACGACAAAGGCGACTGGCACTGCCTCACCTTTAACTGGTGCCTTCCGTGAGCATACCGCTCAGTTCGCTATTTAAGATATACGAAAGTACAATTCTTAAGACGTACTGCAGCTTTAATGCCAGCGCACTAAAAAGGACAAGAATGGGGTGCGGTTGTTGCGCTGCTCGTCAAAGAAGCCGAGCGCACTGAGCTCGCACATTGTGCGCTGCGCAAGTACAAAATTGTGCTAAGAGTAAGCGGAAGTTTTCGTACAGAAAAAAAGGAAGTTAAATTGAGTATATGCTCATTAAGTTTAGGAGACATGTGAATATTTTTGCAAAGAGCGTTCTTTTGTAGCAATTCAAATTAGATTTTGTTGAAAACTCGGGCGACACATCTTTCATTTATTTCATTTGATATTTTCTTGCTTTAGAAGCCCCCATTCATGTATTACGCAGGGAGCCGAATCGGAACTTTTTCGGGTTCGATTCGGGTTCGGGTTCACGCATTTTGAGTTCAGTTCCGGCTTCGGCTAACGAGCGGCATGCCGTTTTGGTTCGAACCGTTTCGGGCTGGATCGAACGGATTCAGACGGGTTCAGGGCTAAAAAAAATAATGAATCTTGATGGGTTTTATCATCTGTGTTATACTGCTCACTTTCATTTGTGGCATTGTTATAAAAACATAAAAATTAAAAATTGTATTTTGTGTGATGTTTACACTTTAACACTTTAATTTACTGTCCGTGGCAAAAAAAAAGGCAAAAATTTACTGCAAGATTCGGAAAATGATACCTGCCCAAAATATTTCAGATAAGCTGTGTATGCGATAGAATTTTTCTGAAGAGGTGCACAAAGCAAAAATAAGGCATGTTTTTTCTCTACAAAACCCCTAGTATGGCAGTTTCAGAGAACCCCTCACGCGTGTAATAGGTCTCCCCTGAAGCTTCTCCCAGGCGGATTTCTCCTACGCGCAACGTAAGCTGGCGCCATCCGAACCGCTGAATGCGCCCTCTACTTGACCCACTACTTGAAAGAGGAAGGTGTCTTGAATTGGCAGCCATCGGCAGACACCTTTCCGTTGCCCCTAAACTTATTTACATATCACCCCCCCCCCCCCCCGGCCATCTGCGGCATGGTAAGAAAATGTGCGAGACATCCTGAACCGCCAGTCCCACAAACAAAGAGAGCATCATGGGATATGTGAGTCTCCCAAAAACAACCAAGAGCATACCCAAACTCGTCTTATTGAAACCACCCGTTCGACATTGCCTTTGCAACTCGCGTTACATATAGCGGGTCCCTCTGGTCGAGTATCTCCAAAAACACTGCTAATCGTTTCTTCTCGCAAGTATACAGTGTCAAATTAATGTGTCAAATTGGTGACGCCGCACTCCTTTGTTCTGATAAAAAATATGATAAAAAACGGGCTTGGACGGGTTGGGAGCACATCATTTGGCGCGCTCACAAATTTCGAATATCTTCGAGGCGATTTTGAGCTGCAACAATGCTTCAAGTGCTGCATCGTGCGGGAAAGAAGGTACTTGCGCTATATAGAATTTGTTCGCAATCAACATTCACAATAATTTCATCATAAACATGGCTGCATCATTTTGCCAAGCGATCGCACCGTAGGTTTCCGGAAATCACAAGTGCACATTCATATTTTTGTATATCACACTACGTAAAGAACATTTATTTTATGCCTATCAACAGTTTGTTCTGATTGAAAAAAGATATAGCGCTTCGTAGATAACACACTGGACTACTTTTGCATTAAAGCAGAAGAAAAGAGAACCGGACAACAGAGATCTTGTGCAGCAATATTTCGAAGAACCTGGTTCCAGGGTTCAAGTGCTTAGTGCTTTTGTTATGGCACCAACGCACACAGTAGTGTTTGCCGCTCACACTGGGGGGCATCAGCTGAAAAACTTAAATTACGCGCAGGTGTCATTCCGATAACCATTTTTCCGTAACCGCGTGAACATGCGACACGAGAGAAAACGCCGAAGGACGAAATTATGAACAGAAAATTGGACTTTTATGAACTTGGATTGTGGAACATTCATGCACTAGATACCATATTATACATTCTATTCTACACGGTGAAGACGTACACCAATTATTCCCCAAGAATTCTACCATTCCCCGACGCTATCCTGCTCCAACTAAAAGCCAATACACGACAGACTACGCGTTTTGTTCGACACAATTTTTAGTACAGAGGTCAGCAGAACATGGGATCCCAGCCAGACGCAGACAATGCCTCCTCAAAGCACTGAGAGCAAATGCGTGGGTAATGCGCGTTTTTCGTAGCCCGAACGATGGAATTATCGACGCACAAATTCCGGGCATTTGGATTTTTAGTCTTGTGTGACTTTTTTGCCCGTTATAAAAAGCACACTCTTGGGTGGTCACTACGAGACTATTGTCCTGTTTTAGAGGTAAGCTCTTAAGCGTGCGTTCGTGGGTTTTGTGGAGCCGTCGGGCACGCCCTGGCGGCGGCCACCGCCATAGGGGTCCCAAACTAGGCACCTCGTCCTTGTAAGGACCGGTCCCTTACTTGCTCATCGAAGCATACCTCCTGTCCCCCGCATAAAATAAAATTTGTTTCCGTTGAAAGGAAATGGCGCAGTATCTTTCTCATATATCGTTGGAAACCTGAACCGCGCCGCATGAGGAGGGATAAAGGAGGGAGTGAAAGAAAAAAGGAAGAATGAGGTGCCCTATAGTGGAGGGCACCGGAATAATTTCAACCACCTGGGGGTTTTTAACACGCACTGATATTGCACAGCACACGGGCGCCTTAGCGTTTCGCTCCCTGTATAGCCAATAAATGTTTTCACCGCCACAATCGTTAGTGTCGCCGTTGGACACTGCGCCAGCTAAATCTGGCGAACGAGCAGAACAACGAGGGGTGAAAAAGCTAAAGCGGAGTACAGCAGAAGAAGGCACGCTGACCCCCTAACAGATGGCGCCATAGTAACGTGGGCTATCGTCTATTCACTGATGACCTTATCGGCAACGTGTGCTGGAGTTACAGTTGCGGTCGCCGCTCGCAGTTCAGAGATGACGCCGTTACCGCGTCAGAGTTGTGCGTGTCGTCTTCTGGCCATAAATGCCATAGACCTCCGCTTCAATACTGCATCACCGACTATCGCAGTCGTCGACCAATTTTTTTTCAAGTTGACCATATTTTGCTCCAGCGTCAGCAAGTCACTCCCAAAAAGTTATATATTTTGGAGGCCATAAAAAAGGTGACAATTCCTCATACAATAAGCTTAATGTGAATCTATGTGAAAGTAGCCGCGCCCCAAAAGCCGGCGAGCCGTAGAGAACGTAGGAGCACCCTTCAGGAACTTCTAATTTAAGGACACCGTTCGGTGCACTCGGCCGAAATTGCTTGAAAAGCAACGTACTTTGAGGAAGGAAATATTTCTCATCCTGCCTGTGTCAAATACTGGAGCAGCCTCACGTCCAAGAGCAGCTTGAACGCACAAGCACGCAGAGACAGGGTTTGTGTGAACTACAAAGAGGAAACGGAGGACGCAGCGATGTTGCTTCGGTAACTTCAGTCGCGCGGATGGCGCCCCTTGCAGGTGTAGTGGCAATAGACCGTGATGTGTTTCAGTAACCCAGTTTTAGCTGAGTGTCGTCTCTTTATCAAAAGCACTTTTCAAAAGGTTGTCGTTTGGCATTACTGCTCTTGTAATAACTTCGAAGTTATCCTCGGCTGGATGAACTCGCTCGGCGCTTACGAGGTTACCCAGATACTGCAGGTGGTTCTTAAAAAATTGGCACCTCGTTGTCTTCTCTTTAGTGCAGCTTGAGCGGTTCAAGACCGGCGTTGAAGATGCCCCACTGCTTGTGATCAGTCTTCACACTTAGCAACATATCATCGATTTAAGAGAGAATCGCTTGAAGTCCTTTCTAAAAATTATAGGGGTAGAAGTAATGCCAATTAATGGGTGATGACTTTCAACTTACAGCCCTTCGTGCGTATTGAACGTCAGGTACTGTTTCGGAAGCTTGATCATTTCCACTCAGCTGGTACGCTTGGTTCTGGCCAAATATTTGGGATGTCACCTCCATTAAAGATGGCAAATAGCTTGTCTGCTCCCAGAAACAGGTAATACTCATTGACTAAATTGGTTCGTCGTGACTTTATAGCCACGGCACTATCTTAATGAGCCATCGGCTTTAATGAATGACACTACGGGCGTAGCGAACTTGCTACTTATTGCTAACGCCCAACTTTTTCGGCTTCTCTAGCTCCTGCCCTACCTCCGGCAGTGACGCGAATGGCAGTGTTCTTGGCTTCGAAATTATGTGCTCTTGGTAGTTCTTTGAAATACAAAGTTGCTTCCTCGAAGTTTATCTTTCTCACATGTCACTGTTCAACAAGTGCGCGTACTTCTGTAGAAGTGCTTGAAGTTGCCGTTAAGATTTCCTGATCCTAGGCGGCAGAATTCTGACAGCGTTCAGCTCTCAGATGCGCCTCTAATCAAGCCTGAAACGTTCTGCAGCCACTCCCGTCATAGAAGTGCGCGTCGGTCCTGTGGCACCACCTAGAGAAGCTGAAGCTGCTTTTGGCCGTAGGTTTCACCGTTGGCTTGCAAGCCCTTCAGCCGAGCCTGATAACTTTGCCCGTGTACGCGCGGAGCCGAAAACTTGTGGATTTTATTGCAGGTCTGGAAAAAGAGTCCTATAATTTGTTACAGGAGATACGGGAGCCAGGGACTCGCGTGTCCAACCCAATCTGTAAAGTGTACTGTTAACTTGGACTGTTACGACTGCCTGATATGCCGTCATTCAATGAATGTTTCTCCTGTGGTGCTCGGCTGGTGTCCCGAAAGACGCGGGTTCGATCCCTGCCCGCGTTGACATTTCGATGAAGGCCAAATTCCAGAGGCCAGTGTGTTGTGCGATGTTAATGCACGTTAAAGAACCCCAGATGGTCGAAATATCCGGGGCCCTCCACTACGGCGTCTCGCCATAGCCTGAGTCGCTATGGGGCGTTAAACGCCATAAAACCAAGACGAACCAAGACTTACGTGTGCGGCGACGGAGCTTAGTGTGACACATTTAGGAAATTGTTAGAGCCTTGCAAATGCTTTTGAATGCGTCCCCTTTTTTGTTACCCTTTAACATGTGGCTTGCGAATGAGGACAAGTCGCGGTGTCCGTGTTTCGGCGATCCGCATCACTGGCAAAGGACGGGCTTTTTTGGAGCTTTCACCATGAGCTGGGCACTTTATGTACGAAAGCATCCCTTTCGTGTTCTTCTATAAATTTGTTTTATGCTGCTTGGAAGTACAACGCCCGTTCAGCGGCTTTCTGGAAAGTTAGTGTCGCTGAATATCGGTGCTGCTCCAAGCCACACACCAAACGGCCCTGTCAGCGATTGATTCCAAAATTCGCCCAAATCACAAGCTCCGAGTAGAGGTGTCTTATCTCGGCCGCGATCTTCGAGATTACTTACAGCTTCCTTCACTGATCTGCTGTGAAAATGGGCTTCTTCTCTAATTACCAACGTTTTTGGAGATAAATGCCAGCCAAGTAACGTTAAGTGCGTTGCAAACGCTTTGAACGACGGCTTGCCTGAGTATTCAACCTTGAGAAATGCTCAAGTTTTTTCCCCGGTTGAACTCAAAAGCATGTTTGCCTTTAAGGGCTCTATTTAAGAATGCTCCTTGATTACACAATTTCATCACCTAAACACAGGAGGCTTGCCTGGTTGTTTAACTTAAAGATGCGTTGAAGGGAGCTAATTTTCGAATTGTTTCTTGCCACTCCTTGTGCAAGGACGCACCTAAAGCGACGAGGAGCAGCTTGTACACGTTTGGTGTCGAGAATATGCGCTAAATAATTGTAATATATTGGTCCAGGTTACAAGAAAAGCCAGTACACCTTTATAACTCTCCATTTGGGTTGATTTACGCGCGACTGTGCGCGCTCGTTTTGAGTTTCAGGCATTACGTTTCAGTGCCCTCGGCGGGCAGGGCAGGGAAACGTACTTTGTTTGGCAACGTCCAAATGTTTACAGTGCAGCGGTAGCAGTGACTGTGAACTTAGCTTCGCCGTAGCCGCCGGAGGCGACCTGTTGCGCAACCACTGAGTGAGTCGTTGTGCAGTAAAGCATGCGTTCAGATCCAAAAGCGATGTGGGCAAGTACGGCGGTAGCGTTGCGTCTACCTCAAGAAAGATACGCTCCAAATGAGGCCTCATAAAGGACTCCTTAATACAGCGTACTTAAAAGTTTACCCAAGCATGAAGAGCCCCACTTAAGGCACTCTCACTTAGACTTGGAGCACTCAAAACTTTTCTCCGGAGACTTCCGGAACATTCTCAGCACACAAATAAGCTTCAAGTCTATCTTCTTAAGAAAGTCAATCGGTTGTAAAATCCCCAAAATGCTCAACATGCCCAAAAGTGCTCAAATACAGTGCCCCTCATGTGGACGCTCCCGTTATTGCGGCGATGTCGAAGGTCGTGAGCGGGCGTAATACCGGCTCAGACTCGACATTCTCGTCGCCGCTATGCGGCGTTCGCAGCAAGGCAACTGAGCGCAGCACAGCGTGGCTCAGATGTAATGGCATCCCTTCATTCCGCGATATCGGGAAGCGAGAAAAAGTAGCCAAATGCCTGGTGCCTTATGATGATAAGACCCCTTATCCGAGAAGGAAAGGGTGAAGGAAGAGGGAGAAAGTGACGCAAGTAGCTTAATCACGATGTATGATAGCAAATTAAGTTAGAACAGACATAAACACTGAATCATGTATTCGCACTTTCGTTTCAGTGAAGTAGCATGTTTCTTTGCGTAATCTTTATGGCTTGCCAGCTGGGGTTGTTTTTCTGCTATATCAATATGGTAAGAACCACTCAGTCTTTTACTGTCTTGTCTGGGTTCGATTGTATTTTTCTACAAGCACTGAGCCCGAATATCACCCTCTGGGATGGCTGGAATGAGCCTATCGCGGCATTTACCCTTTATGGTTACTAGATAATTATCCGTGAGTCTCTTCACAGAAAACGGTGGAGGTTCCCCCCTTTACTCAAAACAGGACTAACAAAATTTTTAACGTCTTCAACAGCTGCAATGACAATGATTCAACACGGTAGGTCGCGCCGCTGAGACGAGCCTTCTGGTAGGAAAGGAAAAATTTTCGATGGAGTTCTGGGAAACCACCATCCTATTTTTCGGTTTCTGCGCCGTATGTAAGAGAGCTTAAGCCACAGGCAGCGGTGTAAGCATTGCGGGCTTAGCACAAAAATGAATATACCGTTATGACCAGCATTTTTTCTAGCAACAATTTTGTTTCTAAAAAGATTTTAGTTGAAAATCTGAGAAGAGCAACAAAAATTGCAGGAGGACTCCGTGCTATTGTGAATTTAGGATTGTCCAAATGGTTGCAGTGATAAAGCAAATTTTATTTGCAGTTAACTTGATATGGATGAACTTAACACCGCGTGCAAGATTCTAACGTTGTATAACAGCGGATCATGGCTGTTATGTCTATCTTTATATACTTTTATTTTACTCATTCACATTTGGAAAAATCTACATTGTGCCCAGTTGTGCAGTTGCGTTTGGCATATTCAAAACAATATCTTCCCTTGTTCTTGAACCCAAAAACTGCGCAGGACAATCGATCTGAAAGAGAAAGATGTTATGAAGTTAGCAATTTTTTAAGAATAACTGGTGTATGAAGCTAAGGAATCTTGGCTGACATATTTTAGTAATAATTGGATGCGCAGAAGCTTTTAAATAGTAGCTAAAATATTTTGCAGCCCAGACTGCGAATCGTTCGTGACTAACTCTAAGGATAATCAATGGTCCATTTAGGTGCTTAGTGCTCTGGACAACACTTTGTCGTCCCTGGATTTTCGCTATTCCTCCTCAAAACTTTTAGGCGGTCTTAGCCAATATCTCAGTTATTTACTTCTATTTGCTTCAACTTGCCCTTCAACTATGTACTTCAATTATGTACTCTCTACTTTTCTATTGGCGACAACAGAAAAGAGCTGTTACGATAGCGGCATGCGTAGTAGCAAGTTTCATTTTTGTTTGTTCGAGTGATGTAAATAAAGCTGTAGTTGACAAAATTGTTCCAAGTGTTCCGCTGATTCTCATATCACGAACGAATAGAAACCGCGCTTGCATGCCGCTCGCCTGTCCAAGATTGCTTGCACATCATTTCAGATAAACGCAATTTTTCATCGTTTACTTCTGGCCAAGCAAGACGGCAGAATTCAGTCATTGTAGCTAGTTGTGTTAATGTTATTTAAGTATACCACGAGATTCTAGAGTGTGTGCATTGGAATTTATTCTGCAGAAATAGGTCCTGGAAAAGAATTCAGTGCCCTCAAAGTGTTTTTGCGCACTTTCGGGAGCAACGAAGGCCGCTAGTTTCTGGAGAGAATGTTTTCCTAGCGAAAGGACTAACGCTGTGACGAGGGAGCGCTGTGATGGGGGAGCCTTGTGAAAGGACAACTAAATATGAAGGGCCGCCGCGGCGGCTTAGTGGTTGTGGCGCTCGGCTTCTAACGTGAAAGACGTGGGTTCATTTCGGGAAGGACGAACTTTTATTCCAGAAGGAAGAACAATGGCTCACAGAAAAAAATTCAGAACTCAGTTTTAAGAGTATTTGAATCATTTCCTGCGAAATTATTTCATTCTTTTTTTCTTTATTACCTTTTACCCCCGTGTTCACAATGAGACTCCGTTAGCTGAAAAGTTTTAGATGACAAACTTTGCATTTTTGCATTTTTGACCGCAGTCACCACCCTTGAATGCTACTGTGCCGAGAAGCAAGGGTGGGAACACAGTAGCTTGACGATTTTGGAAGAATTCCCTAAGAGTTCAGCATAAAACTTTGACTGCATTGCTCATGAAAGAAATTTGCTGGTGACTCTCGCCGTCACGTCGCTTTCCTAAACTAGGTACGGTACATGTACGAGTTCTTATAAGCAATGATTATCCAACTGAAAGAACTTCAGCTGACTAGAATTGTTTCATGACCCGCCGTGTTGGCTGAGTGGTTAAGGCGCTAGGCTGCTGACCCGATAGACTTGGGTTCGATCCCGTCCGCGGTGGTCAAATTTCAATGGAGCAGAATGTCTAGTGGCCTCTGTAGTGTGCGATGTCAGTGCACGTTAAAGACCCCAGGTGGTCGAAATTTCCGGAGGCCTTCATTACGGCGTCCCTCATAGCCTGATTTGCTTTGGGACGTTAAACCCCCATAAACGAAGCGAAGCGAGAATTGTTATATTTTCATTGCTAAGTGATGATATATTTGCCCCGCATATGTTTACCCTATATATGGGCTATATTCATGCCTTAGCCTTGGAATACACGGCGTATCCCCTGCGATACGTAAGAGAACAGTGTGGATAATTTTCCTATCTGCACGCCGAACTGCATTTGTTGCTAAGATAAGAGCCGAAATAGAATTGTCCAACGTAGGACAGGAAGTAAGCTGTCCGAAGCTAGAAATGAGCGAGGTCTGATTTAACACTAGAATGTATAGTCCTAATGTTATTTAAAAGAGTATAAATTTCTTAATTACTTATTGCAATCTTATGGACGAGTTGAGGATTTTGTTCTCTTTTAACTAAAGCGCCTGTGTATTTATATAAAGGTTGATTGTCCTAAGGCATAGGGAAGTCTTCGAAATTACCTCCATTTAAATTATGTTGTATTTTTTCACAAAAAATAAATACTCGATTTTTTCTAGCCTCCCGCAATGAACAGTTCATTGTGGAAAAATTTCTGTAAGTTCATGAAGTTAAGTATATTGCAAATATCTAGGCATTAAAGGGGTAACCTTTCACGAGAACTCATGTCGCGTGAGCGTTTCAAGTCAAGTGATGTTTCATCAGCAGAGTGCAGAGAATGGCGATTTTTTAAGGAAACTAGTCTAGCTAAATAAGTACCTTGAATTAAATGCTCGTGCCAACTTGCTACTGCGGTGATACTTACAGTCAGTGCTCCTAACTTGAGCCAACACAACAAAGCAGTTTTTCGTTGAATATAGTAAATCCTTGGGTTCATACCAGTGACCCCTGTGGCTACCTGTTGAGAAGGAAGAAAACACCCAGAGTTCATAGTGGTACTTCTTTTTTCTGTTGTTTAATAAATGAAATTTGAATGAAAAGGGTACTAACACCCTAGAAGTATTTATCCCTGAAATGTATTTTTTGGATGTACACTAGAAAAGCTCTCTCCCAACAAAGCGCGATTTGTGATTTCGCTGTTACCTAAAGGTGTAGTCGCCGCGCTATTTTGCAGGACCCTCGAATCGAGATTCAAACCATATCACCTGAGCTACCGCAGCGGTTAGGGACCCGAACACAGGCTGCTAGCGAAATGCTAGGGAACTATTGCAAACGTGGTGTTAATTTTTTTTAAGCAGACATCAACTGTGGCTGTGATGTTGTGCTCAGGTGATAGGGCCAAGACACCACAACCATGTACGTGTGTGTGGCTTTGTAATCGCAGCCACATAATTATGCCTGCACTGCTATCAATCACACCAACCCAAACACCCCCTGTCTTGGAGCATCCTTCACGTCTCCGGAACCAATGGCCGCAGAAGGCACCACTATAGCCATCATCATCGTCATAACGACCGGCACCCAACACCAGAGCACCCAGATTTTTGAAGACTCTCAAGCCGCTTGAAGAGCCTACATGAGTGGTCGTGTGCCACGCATGGCTCTCCGCGTTCTGGGCGGCAACCTTCAACATGATCACATGATTACTGGGGTCCCATGGCATGCAGGTCTCAAAGGCAATACTAGGCCCAACGTCCTAGCTTGAGCATATACCTACCGAGCAGGGCATACTGACATTACCCTCTGCCCTTTCTGAACCATTTCCCACCCGCCAAGAGTCCCTCCGTCTAAACTGACACCCGTACCCTCAGCCACGTAAGCAACTTTCCCCAGCGGATTCCATCCACTTCAGACGCATCCAATCTCTAACTTTGCCCAATATCCTCCAAAAAACCGCATTCACCCAACACTCTACGCAGGCGCATGGCCCTGGTGAGGTCATATTCCGGTATTCACACATATTACATAGATATTCAACGATAAACTCAACCACATAAAGAAAACCAACGCAGCGCTTGAGCACTGGCAGGCGATGCTGGTGAGCGCAACCCTGTGATACCAGCCGGCGCTTGTTGCCATCGCGAAAGTGTCGAGAATAGGTATTTTTATTTATTTATTTATTTATTTATTTATTCATATACTGTTAACCCTCTGCATGAGGGTCATTACAGGGAGGGAAACATATACAGACACAAGTGCAATTCTCTTCGCTAAAAAAAAGAAACACTCAAATGCACAGAATTACAGATTTGCACAGCAATCTTCCAGGAACGCGTTCACAAATATCACAAATTTTTCTACATCTGCTTGGTCCACAACGTCACTTGGTAGTTGATTCCAAATTTCTACAGCATCGGGGAAAAAAGGAGTAGCGATAGACATCAGTACGTGTAATAATAGGTTGTAATTCCTTACTGTGATTTTTCCGAGGGCAACGCTTCAGGGGAGGTGTAACATAGTGATGTTTATTAACTTTGACTTTATCATTCAT
The DNA here is from genome assembly GCA_030143305.2 of Amblyomma americanum. NCBI lineage: Eukaryota > Metazoa > Arthropoda > Arachnida > Ixodida > Ixodidae > Amblyomma > Amblyomma americanum. The sequence continues at coordinate 20,866 of JARKHS020006957.1, forward strand.
TATCAGAAAAAAAGTTTCAATTTCTGCTTTGTTCTTCTTACTTCTAGTGATTCTAACTGACACTCTTTTAGCATTGCTGTGACTGAATCAGTGCGGCGGTATTTAGAGCATATAAAACGTGCTGACATCCTTTGCAATCTTTCCAGTTGCTGTTTTAAACCCTTTTGATGAGGACTCCACATTGCACTTGCGTACTCTATGATTGGCCGCACGAACGTCTTGTACGCAATCAATTTAATTTCTCTAGTCGCATTCGGCAACTTCCTCCTCAGGAAACAGACCTTCTGGTAGGCTTTTAAATAGACATTTTCAATATGGGTGCGCCAGTCAAGATTATTTGTTAATGTCACTCCCAAGTATTTGACACACTTTACTTGATCTAAGGAATTTTCACCGATATTGTATCGTAACATCATAACATTCTGCTTCCTCGTTACTTGCATGTAATTAAATTTTTGGTAGTTTATTTCCATACCCCATTTCAGGCACCACGAGTTTAACGACTGAAGACACCTATTTATGTTCATCTGATCTGCCGGGGAAGCCACAGGAGAGTAAATCAAACAATCATCGGCAAAAAGTTTCATTCTGACCGGCGATTCGACTATAGCAGAAATATCATTTATATACAATAAAAACAAAAGCGGACCTAAAACGGAGCCCTGTGGCACCCCCGACAGAACTTCACGCCTATCCGATACTGCGTCAGAGAGGCGAACTCAAACTTATGCTCTGTCGTAAGGCTATGGAGCCATATTACTGGGTTAGTAGCCATAAATGCAGAATTATTCACTCTATACTTCACTTAAGTAGATCGCTGGGAGCCCTCATACCACTCCTAGGGTCGTGGTGCAGCAGTTAAGCGATGCGCAACTGCCCTGCGATGGCAGGTGCTGCTACCGACAGGGCTTAGGAGGCCAAGGTTGCTCTCCCGAGCAAGTTCTCGCGTCCAATACTTAACTCAACTGCCACCTACCACGGCGGGCACGGGGAGAACCTGCCACGGTAGGATCGAACAAACCCGCAACGGTGAAATCCTCGAGTGGTGGCTCTATGGCTACTGAACACAGAGTGCCATTCCAATACCGAAGAGGCATGAATTCCCTAATTAGAGCAGATTTTCCGTGAAACAGCAAAAATATTCCGTTTTCACGTTGTGCTGTTTATGAGCGCCACTGCGAAATGAAAGGTAGCCACTCAAAGAACGGAATTCCGAAACCATCACTGCATTCCCTCGCGGCCTTGGCTCCCTCTCATAAGCACCGCGCATTGGAAATATATTTGCATTTTCGCGGAAAAGGAGGCGAGCGGGGCTCAAGTGTTCCCACGCACCAACAGGAGGGTGTCCCTCACTTTTGTTGTTAATGCGGCGGTATGCTTTTAAGGCGTTCTCTCATCGCATCGCGGTGCCCCTCTTAGTGCTCATTGAGAGGCGCGCAGCCATCGAGGCTCCCAAAAATTCCGACTCATCCTTTTACATACTAACGAATTTTTCAGAACTCAGGCTACCTCAGACCCTTCAAGTAATACCCCGAGATTTACTTTCATCCAGTGGGGCGGTGTGATGGCGGGTTAGCGTAACGCAGCTAATCGCAGGTCGGTGCTAGACCGCAGCGTTCCCGGTCTGCCGACAACCCGTTTTCTTCTCAGCCGCGGTTGCTGCCTGTTTGTGGAAAACAAGGTAGGTTACAAGTGAAAAGAACCATGAAGGAACACTGCCGGTTGTCCAGTACACAGCCTCGCTCAGCCTCTCTATACAGGTAACTAACAAGCCGAGGTTCGCGTTGATTACAGAGAGTGTAAAGGCACAGATGAATTAACATGACACTGGCATATTTTTGGACAGATGTAAGACAAAGTAATCGCGCCAAACGTCCCGCACAGGACGGGATGCAATATATTAGAGAGTGAACAAGATAAAAAGAACATCGCATGCCGCTTTGGTGCTTACTGTTTGCACGTTTTTCGTTCTTTCCTGGATATATTAGTGTGGGAGTACTTATGTGGCCATTCCCCTGCACGTAGCCTTTGTGTGTTGGTGTGTGTATTTGCTTCTGTGCCTATCTCTGTCTGTGCTTTGTGGCGGGCTGTTCACATGTCTACCAGGCAGTGGGCAACCTGACCAGTTGTGTGTGTGTATGTGTATATAAACCTAGCATGTGTATATACAAAGCTATATATAAACCTAGGTATGTGTATATAAACCTAGCAACCTGCGCACCACATCAGGTGGCAGTTCAAAAAATCACGCCAGACTGCTCGAAAAGAGAGACTTGAGTCGCAACACGACCCACACAACAGAAGTCCCACCGATGGCAGCACCTGCCACAAAAGGGCAATGGCGCACCACTTGACCACTGCACCACTGCCTAAAGAACAAAGAGTATTGAGTGCCAAGTAAGCCTTCGACTCATATCTCTTGCAGAGCCGCTGGAGAAGGGATCGCCCAGCTACCGTCTCTCCTAAGCGGTCAAGGTGCATTAATAGTCTCTGAGAAGCGATAAGGCTAAGAGGTTTCGATAGGGACTCATGAAGTACTGCCTTACTCGCAGCCGCCTGGGGAACTCCGATGGCTCTTCTAAGGCCCTTTCTGTGGACAACTTCGAGACGCTCAAGTTGTGATGCCGAGGGGGAAATTAAAGGTAATTGATACATTATCCAGCTGACCACCAGCGCTTCATGAAGTTTGACCATTGAAGAAGGATGGTTTCCCCATTGCTCACGTGCAATTCTACGGATCACATTGAGGCGAGAAGATACAGATGAAACAATCGCGTCTACAGCTTTTCGCCACTGTAGACGGGAGTCAATAGTGACGCCCAGGAAACGCGCGTGGTTGAATTGACGGATGCAAGAGTGACCGAGGTCTATCTTCAACCGCGCTTGACGTCTTCCTACACCTGAAAACAGAATAAAGCCGGATTTGTCCACTGACAGAGACAACCCCACACCTTGAAGGTAAGCTTGTGCCGAAAATATAGCCTGTCGAGCTATCAGGGCTAATCGCTTGTGTTGGTAGCCAGTAATCCAAATACAGATGTCGTCAGCATAAAGTGACAAGTCCGAAGGCAAAGGAAACGGTTGAAACCCACCTGGTCTTTTCCGACCCTCGACTGTAAGGTCACAATTCCCCCTGTGAGCGCAAAGCGCAGCTCTCCTTTGGCAGCAACGCGTTCGCTTGTACTGAAATACTTGGAAACAGAGTATGCTTGCCATCTTCAAATTTTCACGGATGGTTCTGTGGACAAGGTCAAACAAGCTAGCGCTGCGGCTTTTTACATTCCTGCTTTGGACTGTAAGTGGTCCGTACGCTGTACTGCTGTCGATCCTCCACAACGGCTGAAAGTGTTGCTATTGAGGCGGCTTTACGGAAGTTAGGGTCTTGTCCGGCTCAACCTGTTGTCATCCTAACTGATTCAAAATCTGCCCTTCAGAGGTTAGAGCGCGGATTTCCTACTGACGCCTTGTCTCTAATCTCTCTGCGCTTGGTGCAGAATCTGCACAGCAGAGGCTTTACTCTACATTTCTAGTGGATGCCCTCTCACATAGGAGTCAACGGTAATGAGGTGGCAGACAGTCTCGCCCATAAAGCTCTCTCAAGAATTCCATCAAAAAATGTACCTCAAGATGGGAAAAGTCCTTGCATGAAAACGGTGCTCGATCACTTCTGTACCCTGTGGAGTGCGTCCCACAAGCCATGTGTGACCAAGGGACTGAGAAGATCTCAGGCGACTCTTCTACATCGAATTCGCACGGCCTCTGCTCGCACTCTTGCATGGATGCATAAGACCGGCATAGCATTGTCTCCGCTCTGCTCTTTATGTGGTGTGCGTGGGGATATCGAACATTATATTATGTACTGCCCAGAGTACAACGCGGAAAGGCATGTGATGTTCGCTTCCTTCAAGAAGACAGGAACCCGTCACAGCACAGTGCAGGACATTGTCTACCCGAGTGGAAACCAGACATGCAGAAGGGAGGCTGCACGCCTTCTTTTAACATTTCTGCAGAACACGGATCTTGTTTTTAAATGGTGACAGCAGGAACGGACTATGGCCTACTGTGATTGAATGTGTGCGTAGATGGTGTCTTCCGGAGTGGACTACTTTATACTGTGAGTGAATGTGTGTATGGAGTGTGGCACTACAATGGCCTATGTTTTACTGTGACTAAATATGTGCATAGGTGGTGACTTCTGAAGTGGACTGTGATGTGAACTGTGTGGATTGATTGTGTGCATAGATGGTGACTGAGGGAGAGAATTTGTGCTATTATAAGAGACTGTGCGCTTAGCGGGGTAGATGCGGCATTGTTAATATCGAAGAGACGCTGCGGTGGAGAAATTGCCGGCAGATAAAGCAAGGCTAACCCCACCTGTAGCATTCAACACCTCAACCTCAACCTCACTGCACCACTGCACCAGGAGTGGTATCAGGAGTCTCAGGGATCTAGAATGATAATGATGATGATTGCTTTTTATGGCGCAAGGGCTTCTTTCTTATACTCAAGGTGGGGTCAAATACCTATTTTTCTAAGCATTTCGCCCTAAAGAAGCCTAGCACAAGGCCATGGGAAAACTTGTACCCACTGTATCACCGCTGGGTACCCGGCGGCAGCGGGGATTGAACCCCGCACCTCCCGCATGCGAGGGGGATGCTCAAACGACTAAGCCACCACTGCGGTCAGATCTAGAATATGAAATAGAGAATGACCAATTCCGCATATATTAATAATAAACAATTATCACTATCCGAACAACTGCCATTAGCGAACAGTGAATTGGACCATAATAACCGAACTGAAAACCAAAGTTAGAATGCACGTAATTCGCATTTGGCCTAACTGCGTAAATCAACCATCATCATCTTTAATTTCCTTCATGGTACTCAATGCAATATTTACCGGTATATGAACATTAAAACGAATTATTTCTTTCCTCTTCATGACACGTGGGTCACAGCAGTCGCAATTTGTTTTAATGCGTTAGCACTTAAACCTGAACTCAGCGAATTCACCGATGTTTCTCTAAAACCTTCCACATTGTACTATAAAATAAATGTAGCCATATTTGATATCGAATTTGTACGTAAGCTAATATGTTCTTTTTTCCTTCAGACCTTGTAGCATTATTTTGCACAACATGATGTAGAAAAATCAGTGCATAGCTTGAAGAACATTCTTTTTTGGTCTCTTATGATACTGAACGAATTTGCGGTGCTTCAAGAACATTTCCTTTTTTTCGTTTTAGGGCCGCATTGGACTAAACGAAGTGTGAAGGCACGGAATGCTTCTTGCTCTCAAAAGTAAATAATTCAGGAATACGCCGAGAATCTTCGAATCTCTATTTAACGTATGAATTTCACTCTTTCAATATATACAGAAACGCAATGCATTTCTCATCTGCAGAGAGCTAAACTTATTATGGAAAGCACTCTTACCTTCATCGGGTTTCACAGTAATTAAAGGATGGGGATCTTGCAGACGCAATGTGACGGTTACGGTTTGTGTTCTGCAGGGTATAAAAAAAGATCACAAGTGGCGCTGAGATATCAGTACAGAATGTAGTTTCGGTACATGTTGGAAAGTAAGTATAACGCAAAATTATATTAAATAAAGAACGGCAACATTAGACAATTTAATCAATTATCGCCTTCATCGCTTTGTATACGCATAAGTTAGTTGACGAAAGGAGCATTCATAAAAGGCGAAGGGTGATATTAATCAGGAAATGTACTTTGATTGTGGCATATAGACATGAAAGCTTACAGTGCATTAGTTTCTTCCTTCATCTAACTAATAATCGATAGGGTCGCGAGACATTCTACAGTAGCAGCAGACTGTCTTCATAAATACTGGGGCGTATATTTGATTTGACACAATGCTGTCCATTCTGTTTCATCGCAAAGTTTGGCAAAATCTACACTTTCCTTAAAGGGTAACTCAGTGCTGCTCCTACACGTACCACTTTTTTTCAGAACTTGAAAAAAACAATTCGATCGCTCCCAGAAATTATATTGAGAGAGCAATGTATTTCTGTATTGTACATACGCTTGCGAGATAGTGCCTTGACTCTGTCTGAAAATGCAAGAAAATATTACACAGCATCAGTTTCAGAAATTTTCATAAGCTTATGAATATGAAAAGGTGCGGCTGAGTGCGAATGCTAAATAAAAATAAATAGCACTGAAAGGAATGAAATACCCTTATCACACCAAAAGCATGATAACCATTTCCCCGTGTTATTACCATCAAGTTGGCTCCTTTTTGCCGACATTAAACCAGCATCTCAAAAAGCGAAGTGGACTGGCTTTTTGAGGTTTCGTGTTCGATTTGCTTTCCAGTCATAGGATCACTGCCTGCATGATTTCAGGCCTGTCAGCATGTATACCCTCATTAGCTGCACACGGTGGATAGAAAGACCATTGACAGGCAGCCCTAGAAGGACTTTACGAAGATTGCCGCGAAGCGTTACCTACCTGATGACACAAAAATCCATGCTCACTGAGTGGAGCAGACGCATGAACGCGGAGAGGAGCCAGAAGTGCGACATCCTGAGCATATAGACGCCAAAATGGCGACCAGATGATGAAAGCGCGCTGCCAAATCCGAAGCCGCCCGATGCAAATCTCAAACGACCCAAATATATCTAAACCGGTAAAATCACGGAGACCGGGCTGATACGTGCCATAAGGTTGTGAACCCAGTGGCACTTCGCCAGACGTATCGAAAGGTGTCATGTTTCGCAATGTTAAAATAAGGGAGGAGTCGGAGGAAAACTCGGGTATTCCAGTTCTTGTAAACCGGTGCGCAGCTTCCGGCGAATGCGATTGAAAGCGGCCCGAGCGCTACAAGATAGCATGCACAGAACAAAGACCGTTACAGATCTATTTGCTAAACTTTAAATGTGCAAAACAAATGTAATACATGCTAATACTCATTGCATAAAAATATTAGGGCGTACAGGGCAATATAAGACCAGCAGATGAATAAAGACCTAACAGACATACTACATCCCCACAGCTTGCCCTTGCACACCCCGGCCATAAGAACTAATTACAAATCCTAATTAATTGAACACACTGATCATAGCGCATTCGATAAATACAGATCTCAGGTCCTTTAAGCCAACAAAAAGAAACAGCAATGTCTTGCATAAAAACCTTCCCTTTCTATTAGCGCCACTTATCTTCCCTGTGTTTCTTTTGCATTTCCTTTCCTCTTGTGATATATCTTTTGCGGTCGCAGTTGTTCTCGTGGATTTTACTTTTGTAAATTACTTTTTATGCAGCTTAAACGTCTGTGCTAGAAAACAAGCTTTTCAATGGTGACTATCTACACGGTTTGTATAATTACTTTATATGCGGTGCTTACAGCGCTGCGCATGTTTCCAATTTGAGTTGTTGGTTATTCTTTTGAAATACTGCAGTTCTGTCGAGTAAAAAAAAATCATGCTGCGCCGCCACTCATTTTTATTGCAGGAACGCGGCTCCCGACAACACTTCGATTTTGTTGGCTTTTTTTTCGCAGCCCACAAATTCGAAACGTGGTGCTGAATAAACTGTAGTTGAAAGTCATCGTCTGAGTTCCCAGCCGCCTCCAGCACGAAATTTACTGGAGCAGGCCATAGCACAAATCACAGGTGCGAAATCTGGAGGCAGAGCTCAACGATGAAAATTTTACATTCCATCCAGCAGAACTCGGAATTTCCAGAGTACAGGTGCGCCAAAATGGCTGAAACTAATTTTGCAGAAGAGCTTTTATTGGGGCTTGTTGGAAGTGCATCCTTGAGGGTATGTATAAACAAGAGAAAATTACAGAACGGGAAGAACGTTCAGGACGAAGCGCGTCGTCCTGTGTGTTCCTACCTTTCTGTATTTTGCTAGCGCTTGCTGATATCCTCAAGGAGCCAATTTTTCAAAGAAACAAGAAGAAAATGCTAAATACATTAAACAGCGGCATATTGCACACTGCCAACTAAATTCCCAAAGATTACAAAGGAGAATTAAAATGCTTTCTTCAACACGTTGGGGAACGAACGATGCAGCCAAACAATGCCGACGCTGTGCCTAGGTGGATGAATGGTAGTCGCGAACATACGTCACTCGTCGTCCAAGATGGGGCAGTTAAATATTTATATGGCCCAATGCATTGTGGAAGAGTTGTTTTGAATACTACTCAATCGAGGAAATTCTTTCTTGCACAGAGGAAGCAAGAGATGTGTTTTTCGCTTTAAGTGTACGTTTTTGCTATAACTTTATGCGGATCACAAAACACTGTGGTACGCAGTGCTACTTTTTTTGGCCTTTGCTGCCCAAAGGTAGTCACTGGGTTGCTCAATAGACAAAAGAACTCTCCAATCATACAAATATTTGGATGTAGGCGACGCGCAGAAGGCAATAGGTAGATTCACAGTTCCTCATGGGCTTCGCCAAAGAACACAAGGTGTAACTATTTTCGCGATAAAGTGCTGCAGGCAGATAGCTACAAAGCAGTGTGCTAGCGCAGTAGCTACTCGGTCTTGCACCATGGGCCACACCACCCTGGAAGATGTGGCCACATGCTACAATTGAACAAGGGCACAATACTGAAACTGCGGTGGGTTGTTTTACTGGGCGACGGAAAAAGTGAAGAACTATAATTTTCGTTGTCTTTCCATGCAGCAACATTGCACATTTCCGGCAAAAAAATATGCAGAGACACAACACAGTTTCTCTTTCGAAGGACTAACTGATCAAGAAATAGTTCGCAAACATTTAGTTAACAGCACTCGTCTGCTGTGTTGGGTCCTTTGCCGCGCGCGATGGCTGCAGCAAAACGCACGCAGGCATTAGATCGAAATGATAAAGCTGTTTTTAGTTATAACGCCAAATTTTGAATGATCGGCTCTTTTGTTGGATGCCGAGCATGGTGCACGTTGCGGCGCTTGCGGATGAATGCAGACTGAAAGTGGTCAGCGCTGCAATTAAAAAAGGCGGCAGTGACTGCTCTGCACTGCCGCTTACCTCATACAAAATGAAAGTATACCAAGGGTTATTGATGTGCCAAATCGGGGACTTCAGAGTACTCTGTCAGGCACGATCGCTGTATGACCGACCGGTGGTGGGTAACGGTTCGACATGGAAACGGTGATTGTGTTCCGAAAAATATTTTTAGCACGCAGGTGCTCAATCGCCAAAACATAGTATCGCACATGGTTTCGATTAACAGCGAAAAACAGTCACGCAACTCGTTGCACAATCGGTGCCGGAAATACCAAAATAAAGGACCATAAAAATGCTCTGTATTGCTACCGTTACGACTTTTATGAAACGTCAGATACATGCTATTTGTAAAAGATGAACGCACTCTTTCTAAACATATCCGGAACTGTATTTGGCGTCACCTCTCACAGGGATTATTTCAGTATCTTGCATTCTAGCTCTGTTGCTGTAAACTTAAGTACAATACCGATTAACATAAAAACGCCGCCCCCCCTCCCTCCCCCCCCCCGCCACCCGCGGCAATTCGTTCTTTTTTTCATTGTGGTTAATGTAGTCATAATCTAAATAAAATCAATCTAGTGATCACAATGACCACTTATTCATAATGATCTATTTCCTTACCACTGTAAGTACATCAGCAAGGACTAATTCTGAATGGCATTAGGGACCACCTCACAGTGCCCTGCGAGAAGGGCCAGGCTGAGTTGGCTGACTGTCAAAAAAATGAGCCAGTACTCACGATGTTTTGTCCAGCTTGAAGTTGGTACCTAATGTGCGGTGAGCTCCTTTATCCTCTTTGTTTAAAAATTCGGAAAAGAGGCACTCCGATAAACGTTTTTGGAGGTCATAAGAATACCACAGTAGATGAATTTTAGTTCTGTTTTGCAGGACCTAAATAAAATGCAAACACAACTTTTTATTATCGTGTGCACATTGCTTATTGCTTATTGCTTGTAAAAGGAATTGAATAACCTTCATTTCTTCTCGAAGTGGAGGTGTAGTTGTCTGACACCTGCCTGACATTCGAGAGGTAGTGGGTTTTTTTCCCCAGAGCTGTTGGATAACCATCGTTTTTCTCAATGGCGCAAAATTTTCCTCTGCCTGTTGCTCGCCTCTTCTGAGATGAAATTCTTGAAAAAGGGTCATCGGCCAACCCCATCCAGACACTAGAGCAAGGTCGCAATCTTATAGACGGTCGAAACAACGCCTCCGGCATCATGAACGTTAACATCTTTTGGGTGGCGAACTTTAGTTCTTACACGGGTCTCCATCTGCTTTACCTTTTGTACTCAGTGATCGTCCTCTATTGTGATTGCGATATTTTCTCGAAGCGAGATGCCTTTGACTGCAGATGTAAGCGCCATCGCGCAATGCAACTGATCAGATGGGGACCACCTTATCATAGGTAATATATTTTATCCCCTAAAAGTTAACTAATGAGAAAATAGCACGAGAAGTGGTGAAATAATTGAGTTATTTTGCATAGAACACGCTGCACATGCAAGTCTTTAATGAGTTTTGTTCCGTTTTATATAAAATAAACACACAGAGACATAAGAAATATATTTGCGTTCCCAAGCATCTATATATATAATACGTCTTGTCTGTCTTAGCAGCTGGTAAGTATTTGTTCTGAAAATGTGCCCAAGCAATGTCAAGGTTCCTTAGCAGCCAATCAGCCGCATCTTTCACGTTTTTTGTAATTATATCCTGGCCTGAGCATAAACTGACTATCAAGAAACGGTACTGAACCGCAACCATAACCCAAAGAATTTGAAAACTGACCTCCCCTCCAGACCTCAAAATAAAGATTGCTCAAACGGTTCTTCAGGATTTTCATACAAATGCCACCACAATGGGTACAAGAGAAATTACTAGGTTTGTAAACACCACAATGCCAGGGATGATTACTTCCACATACTTCTTTTTCCTTCTTAAATGTCTTGTTCCTGCCACATTTGATACTCTTCCGGTGCGCTTCATCCGTCCAGCAGTCGTTTATGCACGGAATCAACAGAATGAATACAAATATGATAAAGAATGAGAGTTTATCACGTTTGGTAATTTTTTTTTCTCAAATGTAACATTCTCCAGCCTTCGTTTCTTTATGCCAAATTATTTTTAATTTTTGGGTTTCCCAGAATCTTGATGGGAGTGAAATGAGCTGACTATGTATAGTTCTTTACTCATTATTTCATGAGATTTTGGGAAGTATTGATTATACTGCTGCCCGCCGCGGTGGCTCAGTGGTTATGGCGGTTACCTGCTGACCAGACAAACTCGGGTTAGTGGCAGTGGTGGTAAAATTTTGATGCAGGAGAAATTCTAGAGACCTGTGTACTGTGCGATGTCAGTACACGTTGAAGAACCCCAGTTGGTCGAAATTTCCGAAGCCTTTCACTGCGGCTTCTCTCATGGCCTGAGTCACTTTGCTACGTTAAACCACATAACCAAACCCAACTCATTCTGCTGCTAATAAAATACCAACGATTGCGGTAGTTTGTTGCTGAGTAAAGAGCAACATTTCTTTATGCATTATAAGCGTGACATATCTTTACTCAGGGCGCCAGCTTTACCCCTGCTCTGCGTAATCAAATAAATGGTTTTTTTTTACCTACCATATATTATAGTGAATATTTTCTGCAAATATCGCTGCAATAAACTGAAATGTGAGTTTGAAATGCTTATTTCGCTTCCGTTTAGAGAAATCCAGCGCATATATAGTTCCTAAGCCCAGTTGTTGAGAGAGTAAGAAGAGCATGTGGCCAGTCAGAGTTTGTTTCAGCGTTTCTGGACCCGAAAAAAGTCTCATGCAGAACTTAGTACAAAGAACCAATAATTAGTAGAATTGCTTAACTAAAAGCCATATTCGATTGTAGCATGCGATTCACAGATAATCAAATTAAAAAAAGTTATTGCGGAGTATTTCAGCTCTTTTACATCGAGCAGCAATTGGCGAATGTGTGACTGGTGCGTAAGAATACAGGCCACGCGATCGCAAACAAAATACAATGCTGGCCATGTTTGCAGCACCTAGGATTTATCTACACCTGAAATCAGGCATTGTATTTGACTGAAGACTGAGAAATGTCTGGAAATAGGGTTTTTGGATTTGTAGAGCGCATTTTTTTATCAATTTACTATGAGTGTTGTTGTGGATCAGATTATAGCTAAGGAGTGGTTATTAAAGGGTGGTTAACTAAAGCTGAACAAATTAAATTTTAACTATTGCTGTTAGACTCTCTATCTATTGAGAGGCTTGTAGTCCACCGTATCATCTATAACAGTATTTACATTTTACAAGGCGCCATTTTGTTTGTTTTTGCAGGAAGCAATTTGGGGCCACACACATTCAAAACCAGACGACCAGAAGAGCGCTGGCTACGGTTACCACTGCGTGGCAGAAATACGCGCCTGTGCCATGCTGTCTGCCCAGTCGCCGCTTCCAGTCTGGCGCTGCGAAAGCAGCCTGTAACATGCACACTGCTGCGTGACGCACTCTCATAGACGTGGCCAGCGCTTTATATGGTCTCCCGGCTTTAATTTTCAACGTGTGTGGCCACAAAATTCCTTGTGCTCCATCGCTGATGATAATGGCATTTTCTAAATGAAGAGGTTATATAGACATTTCTTACGGCGGGCCGCAAGCCACTCAGTTAAAGAGTGGTATTTAAAGAGGTTTATGCATATTCTGATGCACTGAACAGCAGACAATGATGAGCAGGAAAAGCACCACTCTAACTTTAATAGTCTGTCTTTAATGACAGAGCCAGTATGTCATGTGATGGTGCGGGTGTCATTAAAATCGACAACAGAAAGCAAACTTTGCAGTGGTCACAGCCAATAAGCTAGAATTGTACTTACCGCTAATGTGCCCCTGTAGGTTAGTGTGAAGTTTTGGTTAGGATCTAAAATCTTTTCTTTATCTGCAAAAATGGACAACAATGGATATTCTTTATCACCAGAGCAACGACCCTACGTACATAGCACCCAATCGCGCTTCATGGCAGCAACAAAATAGAAGACAGTTGGCAGGATCAAACTTTCCAGCTACCCACTTAAGAAAAGCGGTGATATTCTACGCCCATTTTTTAAGAATGTCTTTTTCTACCCATTGCTTCAATAACCAATTCTTTTGTTTAGCGACATCACTGCGCCGGCATATTTATTGAAAAGTTTTAAGATAATCTTTTAAGCGCTGCATTTTTATGAAACTTAAGAGAGTATGAAGAGGAATTGTTTATTACCGTGGCTACGTTAGACACACAGTTTAAAGAGACATTACCATCATATTTTTGAGGACTTATAGAAGCGGGAAAGGTAGTTTCTCTCTACGGCTGTCAACGAACGGTGCTAGTGAAAAATTAATTGAAGGCGAACCTCGCCGTAGTGATTGACGCTCTGAGATACGTATGGTTGTGGATATCACCATTGACCACGTAGGTTTACAGTGAAATATACCTTGGGAAACAGGTTAGAAGCCAATTTTCTTGTGATATTAGAGAAATGAGAGTGAAAAGCTTTTACAACTATTAAGATTGCGGCGCGCTTATTTCCCCATACGGTATGAACGAAAATAGCTCCACGTTCGGTTAATATATGTGATTTTCATGTCCAGGGTATTAGACATCGTGTTAGGACAAAAGTTTTCTAGGCCTAATAGCTTTAAATTGTAGACGTTTTCGACGAAGAGCTGCAGGGGGCGTTGTTACTAACGCAAATACTACAGCATGCAGTTAGCGTTGGTGCTGATGTTGCCGAAAAACTTCATTCGGTTTCATATCTCGCAATTGATGTTCCATTTTGTCTATAGCCGGCTGCGCATGTGCCAAGCATGTGGGTACAACAGTGCGCTTGGGAAGGCGTAAAAAAACTTATATTTTTTTTCACTCTGAGCTAGGCTACTCTTCAGTGCTCCTTATCACGAATGTCCTATGGCGATTTTAACATCAGCAAGCCGAAAGCTACGGTTATCATGTCCTTCGATGACCGTGAAAAGACTTGCGTCTATCGTCGCCGCCAAGTGGTTTATTTTTTTGTGGGAGCAGATCAACATAATCAAGAGTTTTTTTTTTTATAGAGCTGCGTTAGTTTGCTCGTATCTTTTCCAAAGCATTGTCATCACCAATTGATGTCGGGTGGGGGTGCTGGGTGACTAATATTCTTGGGTTGTCACCGGTGGGAACTGTTCCCAAGCCATTCTCAAGAACTGACCGGAAGGACAGGCATCGAAGCCACCCGGAGAGAGAACTATATGGGAATTAGCTCGCCGTCTTCAAAGGCAGCCACTGGTACATGAACCTCTACCGAACTCAGGAGGCACTTGCAGTCAACCCGCAATGATGATGATGACCGCAACGCCCCCCCCCCCCCCCCCTACATCTTCGGATTCGGTTAAAATCCAACATCCTCAAATGCTGCTCACTTACAACGCCACCAGAGGGCGAAAATGAAAAAGACTGTACCTTAACGGTCGAGTAACAGACCATTAGAATTGCGGCGATCCCATCAAGCCATATAAAGTCTGATTTGCACTTGATGGGGTAACTCGTAACCGATTTGAGAACCAAATGGTGGATTCGCGAATATGTTTCTGAGGGCTTTTTGGTGCATTCCACGAAAAGAAAGAGGTCAGCTACACCAACAAGCTCAAATCGAGCACCCATAGTAGTTAGTGACTGCGCCCTTCTAAGAAATTGCACTTCTCCGCAATGCCGATCATTACACGACATATGAAAATAAAGTCAACCTATTTGTAATCATCATCATCATCAGCAGCAGCAGCAGCCTGACTACGCCCATTACAGGACAAAGGCCTCTCCCATGTCTCTCCAATTAACCCTGTCCTTTTCTAGCTGAGCCCTCCTTATGCCTGCGAACTTCTTAATCTCATCCGCCCACCTAGCCTTCTGCCGCCCCCTGATACGCTTGCCTTCTCTTGGAACCCACTCCGTCACCCTCAAGGACTAGCGGTTAGCTTGCGTTCTCATCACATGCCCTGCCCAAGCCCATTATATGCCCTGCGCATTACATGCGCTAGCCGCTTCCGGTCTCCTAACTATACCGCTACGATTTTTACCCTTTTAAGTTACTCTTACCGTTGCCCCTCCCATAATCCCATCATAGCAGAAAAGTACTTAGAGGAAAGCTGCCCAAGTTATTCTATACTAAAAGAACACAAAGCACCAACAGCCGCACGCCTTGCGCGCACAGACTAACATATCCTTTAGCAACCCCCATGCTGAAATGCCTGCCGTGTTAGCCGCAGAAGACACGAGCTGCGACGTCCTTCTGCCTTTTGTAGTGTTCGCATCTAACACAGCCCTGTAGTAAACTATACAGGTGAAACCGGAAAACATTCTACATGACAGGAAAGTTTCCGTCATGCTGGACGCAATGATGCTGAACATCACAGATGGAGATAAGCGGCGTGGTCGCCTACCTGCAGCGATAAATAATTGTGACAAGTCGCCCAGCTGACTTCTAAAGGCCGGAAGGGCATCGACATCCAAAGCATCAGTCCACGGCGGCGCGGCACGGAATACAAGCCTATTGAAAACTGATTGCTATTGGACGCCAGTTCGCCTCCAAGGACTCAAACAAAAAATTAGTTTTACGCGGCTATTTTCGATATTACAAGATCGTGCGATCAATCGCTGGACACGGCTACGAATTTTTTTCCTACATATTGACCAATTGCTATTGTCGGTGTACGCCCAAAAATAGCGTTTTTTGATCGATTGAAGCTATATTACGCGCCACATAAACCTAATATTTTCCCTCATTACTCATTTTTGATCTAAATATCAGGTGGGCGCGCTTACTTAAGAGGTGGGAAATGCCGCCAAAGCGTCATTTGTTTTCATATTTCATCTCCACTTTTGCATCTTCTATAACGCCGTTTGCTCATGTTTCTCAGGCCAGAGGTCACTTGAGCGCTCTCTAAAAGTCGCAATTACACACTGATCTTTCCACGTTGCTTGAAATGACTGCCCGTTTTCTATACGCATTATCTGGAGCATTCGATGCTGTCTTTGAGCCGGCATGATAGCTGTGGTAACGTTTCTCGAACGACTTTCGAGCCACTTGCTGCTACCGCGGCCGCCGAATTCTTCCCTAGCTTATCGCCGGAAATCAAGGCAATAAACAGTTCGTTTTGGTGCTGCATAAGTCAGCTCGTGTGTGGTCAAAGGTGTTTTGAGCAACACGTTGAAATATATTCAAAATCCATACTGCACGTAATAATATCTGGGACATGGACGCTTTTGTGAGTGCATTAATTGATGGAATCAAAACCGCTGCCTTCGAGGGGTTACAAAGTACTGTGGCAAAAATGAACAGCGACCCTGTCTAGTTTGCAAGTATTGTTACCTAAATGCACTGCCAGCCATATTCTGCAGAATTTATAGATCCCAATAAAATTTCATCAGGAGTGGAGATATCGTTTCTCTCATTTTCCTGCAAATCTTATTCCTTCATGTGCAAAAAAGATGGCATATAAGATTCAGTAAAAGGAAGGACATTAAAGAAAACTACGAAGAAAAGGTTCTCTTTCATGATACTATGTGTACTATTTATAGTCCGTTAGTAAGGGGTGAGCTCTTCCCATTAGAGAACACAATTCGCCAGTGGTAAATAACGAATCAATTCGGAGCATCTAAAGATATTAAGGCCGAAAAGAGAGACAGAAGTATGAAGCAGTAATTTAGATCCATTAATCAAATCTACAAAATTTAGTGCGAGCACGGTGATTTTTCACCCGTGAGATATAAAATATCATTGAATGGAAGAAACTCAGTTTCACTGAAAGCCTACCAGAAAACGGGTTTCACAGATGTGCTGAATCGTAGTTTATATGGAAAAGGAATCATGTTCCTTAATATCTGTTGCGCTCTTTTCTGTAAATAGTTTGATCGCGCACTTTAACACTAATGGGAACATTTTAAGCAATCAACGTAGGTGAAAAATGTATTTCCGAATGGCTTAAATCATCAAAAAGCAGAAATACGAAGAGAAAGCTAACCACCGGGATTAATTTACGCGTTGCTAGCCTTCAGCTTTGTGATTTCATACCTTGGCCTCACATTCCATCCCTGCGGTCAGAGGGACATTTTGTGAATTAGTGGTCAAGGCAATTTTAGATTGGCGATATATACCACAGGTGCACAGTGACCAGGAGCACTGCTCGAAAATGCATGAAGAAATAATGGGCCGAAGGCTACGGCTGGCATAAAATGTTTGAGTTTTATTCTAAAGACACAAAATTATTGTGGGCCGATAAAAAAAACGAAAAAGAAAATGTCCCTGCCCGTACCATTATTCTAAAGACAGTCTGCCTAGAACGTATACAAACAACAAAAAAAGTAGACGGCTTAGCCTACCGCGACATGCTAGAAGCACGCGCTAAAACACTTTTTCGCCATTCGATACTTACGGTGCGACCAAGGCAGAAAGGATACACGCTTTTTTTAAGACACGCTAAGCCACACAAAAACGTTGCTAATATTTCTTGCACTTTGTGAAGTCGATTTCAACAGCACCGCGTCCACCTCTGATCTTTCCGCTGCTCATAAATAATAGCATTGGGAAAGAAAGCGCAGTAACCCCGATTTCTTCAGCAGCGAATACGTTATAGGGGTGCATAATATGGTCTTATTATTCAGGCATATGCACGATAACTGGTCAAGAAAATCTCGAAAATATTGCAATACAAACGTCTAGTCTTGGTGGTGCACTTAGATTTCTGTGCTCGTGCTCGGCGTATCGGTGGCCATAGGTTCCCAATTCTTAGAGAGCGAAAAAACGCTTACATCGTGCATTTTGGCCTTTAGACTCCATTCCAGGTAATGTACTAGAATAGGGCCGTGTCATTTTTTTTTCAGAGCTGCATATTTACCTTCTCGTTTCCGCAACCACTTTCTTGACTTCAGCGCTACTGATGGGATCTTATCATTTTGAGAAACAATGGATAATCTTCAGGGTCAAAAGCCTGCCACTCGCTTTCAGAACTGTTGCGTGGGGTAGCACCGAGAGTGTTGCTTGCAAATTATTATGGAACTGACGAATATTTCTGTCATAGCTTGGAGAGGACAATGCTGCAAACTCATTTGAGCCTTGTTCTCTTGGATAGCAGCTTGTGCACAAATAATCGTTAGCGTTGCAATTTTTTTCAGCCTATATGCAGCGCATCTGCTTAACCGAAAGAAGGCTTCCTAAATCTATAATATGCGCCACTTGTGTTGGTTACGGCAACCATCTCACGTATTTTATTCTTGAAATCGGGTTCACTGATCGACACAGTAATACCTGCGTCACGGAACGCCCCTTATCTCTTTCTTACACGCTGCCGACTCAGGATGTAAAACATTGTTGCTCTTTGAAAGAATATGGCAGTTCTATACTTTAAGATAACATTTCGTTGTACTGGCCTTAAAGAGCATATTACAAACGCAAGGGAAAGGAAATGAACTTCTCAAAATAGCTAAACAGTGGGAAATGTTCTGCTGCGTTTGCGCTTTTCCTGTCGAAAGGAGTTTCCTTTTCTGAAATGTGCTCAAGCGAACAAGATTACAGTGCTTTAAGCTTTTAGAGGTCTAACTGTTAAAGCGTCAAAGGTTCCCAACGCCTTGTGCAGCAGTATTCCACCTCTTTCTGCCGATAAGTCCACAAGCAGTGGTAAGAATTTTGACTGCTAGTATTCCGTAGCCTCTAGATCAAGCGTCTACCCCGTGCATTTAGCCCGCACCTCGTATAGAAGAAGGCACGCAAGCCTCATCTAGTTTCGTTTTATTCTGGCTGCCATTATGGTTCGTAGTGCTAACTTCGTTGCCTTTACCCTCTCGGTAAGCTGTACACGAACGCATTAAACATGCTCGAGTCCGGGCCAAGAAGTGTCTCGCGCCATAAACGATTGGTTTTAACTTACCTAAATCACAAACACGCTCCTCGCACGCTGATGCACGATCGCAGCATTCAAAGTAAATGCAGAATTTGCAAAACACCGATGTATAGAAGCTACAGCTGATGGCCCGTATAGAAGCTATCATGGTGTCCCGCCTTACTAGCTCACTAATAAGCATTTACCTTTGTAACACTCGTTAGGGGAGGCTATTTGTTCGAAAGAATCATTGCTCATGGTCCTTATTGTTCGCTGGTTCAGATTTTTTAGCTGCAATCGCATCTCTTATACCCTGGATTTCTCGTGTTGTCCGGTTTACCCTTTTCTCCTCGCTGTTTGCCTAGATGTCAAGTTTCCAAGGCTGGTCATACAGTCTCTCGGGATGTTCTCCTCTTAACGGCGTTGGAGTACCGCGTAATTTAAAAAACCGCGATCAACTTCAACGCTAAAAGAATGCTACCAAAGCAGGCCTGAAAAACGATGAGGCCCTATTAGAATATGTCAATGTCTGCGAAAATTTGGAGAAAGCGACCTTTGAAGCGAGGAAAATGCAGGGTTTTTGTCGAAATAGCAAAAGAAATAAGACACAGACAAAACTGGGGGAACACCACACCGTTGCCTCCAAGAAACAAAAGATAATGGTAAGCTGCCGCAATAGCATATAGAACTGAGCCAAGGAAATTAAATGAAAGAAAAAAAATTTCGTTCACTCGTTTACGTTTCTTTGTATGGAAAGGGGCGGTAAGATAAAGGCTGGCTTGCCTGACGGAGGCCTCTGCAGCCTTGTACAGTTCGCAAGACAGTGGCACAAAATTTCATGTGTATAAATCTTCTTAGTCAAAATAAAGGTTAACCAAGAATCCATATATCTAGATTACAACAAAATAACGAAACAAAGGAGCAACAGAAGTTTGCAGCAGTCTCTTGCCTAAACACAGCTCGCTGACCATACTACATAATTAAAGGCCGTTTTTAACTTGTTGACCTTTTTTTTACCCCGATCAGCTGCTTTAGCTCGGCTGCTAACCTTCTGTTTTGTACTGCGCAACTCAAAGTGACTACAACGCGGAATTTTCTTCGCTAATATATATTTCCCATAGTTCGCAGCATTTTTCTCTGTATTTGGTTTTGTCCAAGCGTTGCAGTTATGAGACAACCGATTTCTGCCGCCAAAAGCTATTAAAAAGGCGTTATTTTTGTTATAATTTTAATGCAACCCAGGTTGACCATGATATATTGTGAATGCATTATGAACAGTGGGTGCAGTAATGACATCCACCCACCCTTGCTATCACCATGCTTGTAGGCATAAGTGAACGAGTTTACATGATGAACTTCACTCTTATATAGCTGGTCTGACTAAATAGACAAAACAATTTAGTATGACAGGCATAATGTTCACAAACTTTTTGTTGATCATAAGCAAATGGTCGTCTTGGAATAAATTACTTTTTGAGTCTTGCCAGTGCCATTGAAATGTTTGCACCGACTTTGTACGCTTCGTTTATCGTTTATGGAGGTTGTTATGAACGGGTTCCACACCGGCGAGTAAAGCGATAGACTCCCCGACCGGCAGCGATTAAAGCTACGATTCATCGACCGGGGTGACCCCGTGGTAGCGGCAATTTCGTCAGATCGGTGACCCCACGAGGACACCACGAAAAACAAAGATGCGCTGGTAACCCGCCTGCGCAATCTTTTCACGCTCTTAGGAAGAGGGGGGTGGGGGAGGGCAGATGACCTTCCCTTTGTCTGCAGTTCCTCGCAAGACGCGACGGACGGTGGTCAGACGACAGGGGAAGAGGGCAGCGGCGCTTCCCGAAATTAACTGTGACTGACAGCTTCGGACGAAGTAGCCGCGCACCTCCGAAACCTCCTCGCCCATCTCCACGGTGCTCCGCATGCCATGTGCGGCGACTCTTTCGGTCTCTGTCTCGTGTGGTGAAAGGGGCGGAGCCTCAGTGTATTTAACGAGCGTCCTGAGTGCGAACGTTCGCCCTTTGCCCTGACGACAAGGCTCATCCAGTCGCTCGACGCTGTGAACACCTAATTCTTGGCTGTTTGTTCTTCCTTTCGTAAAATGTGTAAATAAGTTTTCCTAAGTGCCAGTAAATCCGGGTGTGTTTTTTTGTATTTCCAAATGTCAACTCCCATCTTTCCACATCCCTTCTCCAGCCAAATAATGCTACCCCGCTTCGAAACAGCCATGTCACCCGGCCCGTAACAGGGGTTAACTTCCTAAAGCGACTCAGGTTACGAGGGACGTCGTAGTGAAGGGCTCCGGAAATTTCGACCACCTGGGATTATTTAACGTGCACTGATATCGCACAGTACATGGGCCTCTAGGATTTTCGAACCCGAGTCTTTCGCGTCAGCAGCCGAGCGCCATAACCACTGAACCACAGCGGCGGGGTTGTACGCGTCCAAGTTCCGGTGAAGTAGTACGTTGCGCTCTTTTCCTTAATATGTACTTCAGCACTTGGTGAGCCTTGACGAGCTGTGACGTAGGGCCTGTATGGTATCCGTCAACACGCGATTTTTTACCATACACGATATGTATTGCGTGTACATGAAAATCCGGGTTTCCATTCATCAACTCCCGCGTACCAGGCATTCCCTCTGCCTCTCAGCGATCACCAACTATATCCGGTTATCATCACTTCATAAGCAGCAATGCTTGTTTAGAAGCATGGCATGCCTTGCTAGTCATGTATTTGAGTTCAAATTATCGGCCGCGATTGCACGCTGCTAAATTTGAACATATCTAGTCAAAACGAAAACATTATCGCTCATAATCCAAAGCGAACTTATATTTTTAAAAGTATACGTTATTGGTTCCTTTTAAAGATTCGCGTTCTAAACACATCCAAAGAACTCACGTTTCGCGGCGGCACAAAGTCCGAAGCAGAGGATGAATAAAGGAGCAAGGATCATTTTTTTTTCCCTTTGAGCCTGTAAGTGAAAAGATATTACTTCAGAGATGTGCCTAACTTGAAGTAAGTAAGTTACCTCTAACATATTCCCCCTTTTACTATACGAAGTGCACCGTAAGTTACCAAAGCACAACATATACTTGATTTTTACAAAATGGAGTCAATTAATTCCAAATCGCATAACTTGGGTGCTGATTCTGAGGCACGTATATGGATAAAATGGGGCTAACTTGCGCAAAAACCTTTGTATGAATTTTGAGGAAACACGAAAGATACTGCTTAGGAATTCCTCACCAGGTGTTTTATTTGCTGAACTCAACACTTCGCGAAACAGTTTTTGTAACCTCAAAACACACTTCGAGACCGAGCACTTCATACCGGGAATCCTGCACTCTCTAGAGCATTTCATCAGGCACTGTTTCTTTGCTCGAAAGAGGTAAAGCTTTTCAGAAGTACTAAAACGTGTGAATAATTGTTCAGTAAAGCTAGGGATGAGTTTTCTTTTTATTCTCTATATATTTTCGCGTGGGATAAAGCATTTGCGAGAAAGAATTCTATTAAATTGTACTCAATGCCTTAGTGTGTGGTCTGCTTTAATGTGTCCTGCTTAGTTTATGAACATAAAAACCAATGGGGTTTTGATAACATGCCTTACCATCCCTACAGCGACGCAGTTCTAAATTACTCCCCTGTGTGACTGTGAATCAATGAGGCGTAAACAGGAGGCAGAAGCTCGGTGAAATGGGCATAAAAGCAGTTTCCTTGCAAATAAACTTTTCCTCAGCCATCTTCTGTGCAAAATGGATGTGTTTCTTTAGGAATCGTGATGAAGCAGATTGTTCATAACACGGCAGAAAAAAACGACCGAATCTTTATTGTGAAGAGTGTTCACTCGAAACACAAGAGTCGAAATCATTTTCAGTAATAAGACAGCCGTTAAGACTATCCTTACTCTAAGAGTAGTCTTACCGACGGAGGTGGTTTTCTTAGGATGGATGTCAGAAATCCTGTCGCTCTCGAAAAAAGTTATATGTGCGCCATTCAGCACCACGACAAATTTTTCGCCTACAATTATAATACATGTTCTCGAATTTTCGGTGAACTCATTGAGGCAAAATAAACCTGCATGCACAGCGCGTCTGCTGAAACGTGACACTGAAATAAACGAACAAAATCGTGTTCTCAACATGCGTTGGCAGCTTCAATAGGTACTTTCAGGTTTGTGAAAATCTGAGCGGCCCAGAAATTGATTCGTTTCGGAGGCTTGAAGGACTTGCTTAATGGAAAGCAAACCTATATAGCTCCTATGTATCTTTTCCAGCCCAGGGCAGTGTGCGCTGCACTGGCTTTGCTTCAATTAACCCCCCACCCCCTCGAATGAGAAAATTATTCTTGAGTGGGGAAATAAAATAAAAATATGAGATGTTAAGCAATTAACACTTACCGAAATATCCTGCTGGTTATAACTATAAAGATGTTTCCAAACCTTTAGCACTTTAGCCGCCGAGAATCTTCGAAAAAGCAAGTCGACTAGGCATTGGAAACCTCATGTTATATAGCTGAAACTATACAGTAATGATACGCAGAGAGGCGGGATTGTTCTTTGCAGCAGCTGTGGATTGCATAATTTTCCTGTGGGGCGGGAACATTCAGCTCTAGAAAAAAACAACTTCAACTGCCTTCCAGAATTATTTTGCTTATTTGTTTCAAATTTGCCTTTCAAATTTGAGACGACAATGACACCAGCAGCCCTAGGATTTTATAGCCTGAAATGTTATTATAGACTTCTACCTTAGGTGCTGAATACAAAGGAGATTGGGTACAGGTCATGTGTATGCCAGTTGTTGAAGACGTTGCTCTTTCTGAAACCAATTATTTATGCCTACGCGGTAAAGGCGTGCCATATATGCGCTTGTAAAAGCAGCTGATAAGCTCGTACCATTGGCTTTTCTCTCCTAAGAGGGACTGGAGGGCGTGGCCAACACGAGAGGACCAGTAAACGATTCCGAAACAGATGCAGCGGGAAACCGCCCGACTGCCTATCATACGAAGCTCGTATTCAGTTTGGACATCGCTTGTCCCTTGTATTAATGTACTGATCACGAGATGAGAGTACATTAACAACTAAACAACAAAGCATACCGCATGTGCTTTTGTGTCTTTCAGAAAGCACGTGTGTTTAGGGTGCGCGTTGGCTCCTCTGCTTCTCTGCTGAGACTGACCCTCGAATACGTTTCGGCCTTCTTATTTATTTGCTTGCGTATTTAAGTTTTTTTTTCTTTTTGTAAGAGTAATATTTTTCCGTGAGCGCATGTGTTTTCTAATGTGGAGTTAAATGCGGCTGGAAGTGGACAGTTACAGCCGGAGATTTAAGGAGAAGCGTAAAGTAAACACTACTCCCCTACCACTCGCGCACCATTGCAGAATAAAGTGTGCAGGAAAGTGCTTGGAACCCTTTTTTTTCTATGACTAGAGCAACAGGAACTGTTCGTGCAAGTAGCAGCCTAATTGGAACCGCCCACTCCTGGCGTCGCTAAGGGGCAAGTAATCATATCCATAAAGCAAGCGTAGAATAATCTATACCATTTGAAAATTATGCCACGGTTCCATGTGATACTTAGAGACAATAGTAAAACCGAAAATTTGGCTCTGAGGTATTCATCAAGAGAGCGCAAAGGAGCTTTCCAAGACAACACACAATCAGCAAAAAACTTCCTATCCAAATCGGTTGAATGAAAGTCACGTGGAATTTAGATACAGATGTCAGGAAAGTGCTAAGTGATGTATATTATTAAATCTTCTTTAAATGTTTATCTTCTAAAATATGGCAAATTGTTTTCTTAGATCTGTAGCTTAGTTTAGAAAAAAATGCGTTCTGTAATGAAGTCCCGATGGCATTGCAGCTATAGTCTTTTCGAAAAATACACAGGCCAAAGGGCTTGACGCTGAGCCTAGCAGCTTTGCTAGTTTTGTATACCATGTGACCCTAATCTTTCGCAGGCGGCTCATATCACGTCTTCAACCCTACCAAGCCGGGAATCGTACCAAGCATGAGAACTACGAAATATGCTACACAGCTTGGAAGCAAAAACCTTCGGATATGTAATTTTGTCAAAGGCTGTACATCCCACGGAAACCTCATTCTACACAACAGAGAATTTTGAACTAGCCATGCGAAATATCGGAAAGAGTGCGACTGCCGGTTCAGGCGGTACCAGATAGAGAAAAAAGTCATGTGGAAAACTGGGGTGGCTGTTGACGTTGCGTGAATATCACTCTGTGAAATTATTTTTTTTGCCATTGCGATTAAGTTATCTTCCAGTTGATGTGGTACAGCAGGAGCTGAAAGTAATGGTCGCTTGAAAGTGCGAAACTTCAATAATAAATCTGGCATGAAGTGAAAACTTATAAAAATTGAACTTTTTCAGCTCATTTCTTAACCTGATTGAGCTTTCTGGCGCGGATTAAAAAGCTGATCTTCACTTTTAATTTAGCTTGGCATTGCTGTTTTTATGATCCTCTTTTAAACTTAACCAGCTACCGTGCTCGTCAAATGCAGTGCATCTCACCTACGAGACATTTTCTGACAACAAACCTTTTATGTTTTAAAAATATCACGACGTTTCTCCCTTACTGGTGGTAAGATAAGTCGAATGCATCAGTGGGCATGTGCAGCACCTGCCATAGAAGGGCAGTGGCGCATCGCTTGGCCGCTGCACAACTCTGCTATAGGAGTGCTAGAAACACTCCCAGACATCTATGACTGAAAAGCTTGACCATTGCCGCAAGTATGGACATTAACCCATTATCGCTGTTCGAACAACTGCCATCCTGAACGCGGCATCTGAACACCGAAGCCGAATTCACAACCGACCTGCTAGCGCATGTACTTCGCATTTGGCTAAACTACGCAAATCGACCATAATTTCTTTGGGGTGTGGGCAGAGGCGGATGACTTCAACCTCAATTATGGTGCAGAAGTTGGCAATTTCTACTGCTCCCTTGTGTTCAATTTAAGAGGCGTTATCACACATCATGTGTGTGATTTAGAGGAACTTCTATTGGCGCTAGATGGTTCATTGTGCTCGAGAAAAGAAAATAGTAGCGCCGAAAAACACGCGCAAACCACAAGAACGACGTAGGACCAGCGCTAACTTAATCTGACTTTATTGTCCGAAACGCGAGCAAATATACAGAACACCTAGGCATACGCGGAAAGAAATCTCATGCGCGTTCAATAAAACCGTTCAAGATATGAAATCTCAGCTTTAAAAAGGTTCACAGAAGTATCGCTGACACAACCATTTCCTCTTTTTCTTAAGTGGTACGCCTCCAAAACCTCCCATGCCTTACTATCACTGCTCCTGCCCAAAATCTGTACCTAATCAAGTCGTGGTGAACACTGTTTGCAGTGCTCGCATTTTCCCCCCGCCGTATGTTCTGCCGCTCGGTTATACACTTTGCACTCCGCGCAGTGTTTGGGTAGATGTGCACCTCCTACTTCTTTGAGCGAGCGCGCGTGCTCTGCAGCACGGTCATTGATACACCTGCCTGTTGTGCCCACATAAGCCTTCCCGCAGGTCAGTGGTACTTCATAGACCACAACGGTGCAGCATTTCACAAAGTGTTGTCCCATGTTTTTTACTGCAGCCGTTCCTCTTTCCGTCGCTGGCTACGCGTGCGCATAGCTGAGCAAGCTTCCGTGGAGCCGAAAAGACGACAAGCACGCCATGTCTATTCTCCTCCTTTTTTCGTTGTGCCCACCCTGCGCACATGTGGAACAACTCCAGGTTTCGCAGCTTGCTTCCTCCGCCCTGATGGCCGCTTAAACATGGCTTCAGTGAGTTTATGTAGGAGGGCTTCAGCAACGCCTGTGATTACCGAGCTTGGAGATCTGGCCCACACCAATCGATCCACTTGTGTATCAAAGCTCCCTTGCATACTATGCTGACACGACGTCACGAGTGCAGACTGTAGGCAAAGATTCGCAATGGCGCGTTGAACCGTCTTTGAATGAGCCGATGCATACGGCAGCAGCTCCTTCCCAGCTCGAGGGACATACTGCCAACGTACATGTTCTTCTCCAAATGTGAGCTTCAAGTCATGTGTGAAAACTAACCCCCTCACGTTCTTTTTAAAGATCTCTAAAATATTGCTTAAAGTATCGGTGTAGGTGACGTCGTTCCGAGGCTACACAAGATCCGATGTAAAAAGCTTTTTTTTGTTGTGTTCAAAAACGTCAAGTTAAGGTAAAACTCCTGCATTAAAAAAAAATAGCCACCGACACTCCCAAGGCGTTCTGGAACGGCAACAGCTCCGGTACTTTCTATGGAATCTCTTACAGAGGTAAACAACGCATCGTAAGGCTCGGAGTAATACAGGTCCTCCACACCTATTGAACACACATATCCAATGGAAGAATTTTCCTGAAGGAACCGGACATCAACTGAGCTCTTTATAGCAAACGGATCATGATTATGATGGGAATTAAGGTGCTTCTGCAGGTATTTGCTCAGAATATACGGCCACGTACCATTCTCATTTACTACTGTTTTAAACTGCACCGACTATTAGTGCGTTTTGGCAGCAAAAATACAGGCAGAGCATTGCTCATGCTGTTAGTAATGCCGTTAGCTAACTTGTCCAACTCCTATTTTCTGCACATCATGGCCGTCTTGCCTTTTACTCCCGTCTCACTGGCCTTTAAAATGTGCATTACGATGTTAACCGCAACGCATGCATGAAAAGCTATGTGACGGTTCATGTGATCAGCTCTTCACGCAGGAAAATAAGCAATGCTGGCTACGATGTTGTACTAGTACGGAAAGAGTAGACTTTGCTAACATGAGCATTCCAATCACCCTTAGAGCGACCACAAAAGATGCGATTAACTTAGGCCAAAAGAAATGCTACAAAGGAAGAGAACTTTCGATATATCGGTTACAATGAATTTCAAAAATATTGTGGGAATTTTTAAGGGATCAAAGTTTTAGGCGCAAGCTAGCTGCAGAACAGTTAATGCAGGTTTGAAGTTATACTGCATGCTCTAGCCAATTCGTAAGGCTCCTAATTCCATGAAAGTTAGGCAAGCTGAAAAGCTCTTCATGCGGCAACGCCAAATAGATGTACAAGACGACAACACTGCTGTATTCTCAACGTGTCTGGACAGCTTTAGTGGCTGCTTATTCGTTCGAGAACACCATAGTGCCTGAACTGGAAGTAAGTGTTATAAATGACTGAACCAAAAAATGATGCGCGTTAGAATTCCTGAAAAATTCAAAAGCGACAGCCAACAATTGGCATGGCAACACACATGTAAAACGTTCCAATAAAACCAAAGCTAGAACAGGATAAATCTTGAGGGCAATGCCGTCTTTTTGTCAGAGAGAGAAAGGGCGTGCGGACGCTTTCGTCTTTTAGATTTGCAATCTTGGCGGCTTCGTCTGTTTCGCGTGTAAGATTTTTGTGGCATTTTGTCAAAGCTTCTGTTTCTTCAAATGCAAGAGAGCATTGTCCAGAAAGGATTGCTATCTCTTTCTCCGATGAAAAACACAGCGGTGCTGACGCATCCGCAGTTGACGTTTGCAATCTTAACCGCTTCCTCTCTTTCGCGTGTCAGCTTAATGTGGCATTTTTGTCAAAACTATTGTTCCTTCGAATACAAGAGATGCGAAATACACGGTGGCGTTTCTAGACTTCTCACCCCGTGTTTTCTTTTCTTTTTAACCCTTTTAGACTAATTCTCTTCTCATCACTCTTTCGTAATTCTCTATTAGTCATGTCCAGAAAGGACATGATAGTTTTCATTCCAGAGAAAACGGTGTCTATCATGCGTGGGAAAGTTGCTGGAGCGGAACAGAGGCCGAAAGGAAACGCTTTGAATTCATAAAGGCTGTCCGGTGTTAACAACGCCACCTTCTGTCTGTGTCATTTTAGTCCATTGCGGTTTGCAATTTGCCATTCTTAAGGACAAATTCGGATATATATTTAGCGTTACGCAATAGATCGATGGCGCCATCGATACGTCGCATTTGTGACGCGGTTTAGTTCTCGATAATCGACACAGACTCGCAGTGGTGTCTTTTTTCTTCGCCAGCCCTAAGGCGAAGGCCAGGGGCTGGTGGACGGTTGGACTACGAGGCCAGTATGCATTCTTTGTACTTGGTTCTGAATAGCCTCTTGCTCCGTCGACCACAATCGGTTTGGGTACTGGGATCTCCTCGCTTATCTCCTCGTCGACGATGTCGCTGTGTTTGGCTATTCGGAAGCACCCTATCTGTGACGATGGTAAAAGCAACTGGTGAAATCATGAAGGAGCTCTGGCAAGCGCTGCCTCTGAGCCGCGGAGAAGCAACGATAGATGTCGACGGTAGACAGAGCGTTAGCTTCATCATGTCCTGTTGTCGACAGCGACTACAGAGCACGTATTTCAGTGGGCAGAACAAAGTCGGCGACATATGCAATGGCCGTTCCTTTCGCAATGTGCTGAAACATGGTCCCGAAGTTGGTAAGCAAGTATGCCACACAGCTATCGTGTAAATGAACAAGCCCTCCTGCAACGCAGATGTCTACCTCTAGTAGAAGGCTCAAGTTTCTTTCCGCCATCTACTTCGCGGTCATCTGGTGAGTCACTTTGGACTGGGACAATCATGCTGCCCCGCGGCGGCATCGTCACGTCGTCAACAGGAATGCGCAAGGCGGCCATTCCGGAGTGATATGAGTAGGCTTGCGCAATAAATTGGGTCTATCGAAACGTAACGCGTGGCTCTGGTAAATCGATAAATGGGCCGTTAGCTTCCAGACCCAGTACTTCGTCGCGTAAAAAACAGGGCAATACAACAAAGTACCAGAGGTAGACGAAACCGTAGATTTGAACCTTCGCAGTACATCGCCCAGCCGAGGTAATTAGGTGCCCACCAGTGCAATTTGAGGCCTAGTCCAAACGATTAAAAATTCCGTGATTTCTTTTCCCAGCCCAGTGTTCATGACGGAATGGTTGGTGGGGGCCTTCGCTAGAATTTGCGAAGTTGTGCCAGAGTGGTTGCGCACAAGCCCTGCGAATAGTTTTCATGATGCCACGTATCCGGCGGCACACTCTCTTATCTTTGGGCATGTTCGGATCCGGCCTTTTGACCAGGCGAGTCATATCTTCATGGCACACTGCGACGCTCTTATTCAGTTTCCGGTTCCAGAAAAGCAGCGCAGACTCTACTCATTCTCGTCAATCGGTGTTGGCGTAGACCGCCAGCAGCTGGCTACGAAACCGGTTCTAAGAAAGTAGCGTTGCGTCGTGGTTATCATAACACGTCCACGCCGACTCTCATCGAGAGCGAAATAAACAATGTAGAGCTTCCGCTTCGTATCCCAGCCGTTGTACCCGGCAACGATTTTGAATTCGTCAAGTCACTCCTCAAAGTCCCCTAACACCTTGCCATTGAAGGTCAGTAGCGTTCGCGGGTGGAGAACCAGCAACTGAACGAGTGAGCTTGCGCTATTAGTTTTAGTTGCCGCGTTCTCTCTGCGCATAGCGGCTGGAGCTCTGGTCGGAGGAGCTAAGGCCTGGACCTTTGGCGACTCACCATGGACTTGGGGGCTCACACTGCGCTGAACCGGTGTCAGATCCGCGATCATAAACAGCCTTCAGGGCAGGAAGGGCAGAGTCAGGATTCGAATCTACCGAGGAGCCCTCCAGCAGAAATTCGCTCAAGGAGGTACACTTGGGCCTTTTGTCTCTAATATTTATTTCAAATCATATTTGCTACATAGGCCATAATGCGAAATTTGTCATTAATGTGGATTATACGACCCTTTATTTCGCTAGTAATAACATTCGTGACCTTATCAATAAACGCAATTCCACAATTAAAGCCCTCGAAGGTTGGTGCACAGTGCGTTTAATGCTGCTAAACAATGTAAGACCAAACCTGGTCATTTCGGCCGTCGCTGTGAGACTACTTATTTATACAAAACACTCGAAGAACTACCTTGCTGCAGGAGTAAGCTTGAAGTGCAGAAAAGAGTCAGCACGCGACGGTAATACAAAATACTGAAGCGCAGCCGTTCTTTTTCTCAAAGTAATTTTGAGCTAGTGAAATTCGCACCCTATTCCTAAGGGGGGTTTAGCTGCGGTCTCCTTCCTCTGACTGTGCGAAATTTTAGAGGTCTTCATATTAGAATTCTTATCAATTTTCATTCTAAAGTGTTGGCTTAAAGTCTGATTTTTTTTATCTTTAATGTTTTGGTAACGTTAGGGTAAATCGCTGTCAAAGACACTGTATGGAGGCTTGTATTCCAATAAATTGCTCTGAGCAAACTCCGCAGGAAACGGCCCGCTGCTACCAGTCTCTTACCTTCAATATCTGGAAAATTTCCTACGTTGTATGACCTTTCAAACGATGCGATGTGCAAATCAATTTTCCAGCGCCACAAAAGCGGCTGCACAATTCCACTAATACCTCGTGAAACGCAGTCGAGATGCGAGTATGCTGCTAGCATATACGTCAGAAGCATTGTTCGTTGTTGTTAGGATGAACTCTGTCTTCGAGTTGTTGAAGTCATGCTCTAAACTTAGGATGCACTGCATTATAGATCAGAAATACTTTGTGATAAATTGTTCTCCTCTGTGAAAAATAAAGTATTGACAACATGTGCTATTCAAAAGTTGATGGAACAGAGTTTACACGCGGTCAAGCATGAAGGTAAAAACACACCCAATGCTAACTCCACAGAACTGCTTGTCGAAACCTTGTCCTTTACGTTCATGCCTAAGTATCAGCACACTACTGCAGTGCGCAAGAACTAAGGCATCCAATCGCAAAAAAAAAAACTCGTTGTATGATATCGGAAGCCAGCTAGACAGGCAGAAATGCAAATTACGTTCGATTTACTTTCTTTTTTTTTCAAGCGATTTTTATTGCCTCAGGGCATAAAGGTTGTGAAATGAGAGATGAGGTGGATGCTTAAGTAAATAAAGAAAGGTGGGCTCCTATAATGAAATCAAGTAGTGAACAATGATATGGACCCTTGTGTCCAGGCAATATAGAAATCCGAATTGTCCGGCACCGCCGCTAGGTGCCGAATTCTTGCCGGCTTCAGCGCCAGGCAAACCAACAACAGGTGGTGGATATCCGCCTCAGAGTCTCTGATCTTGCAGATGGGACATCAGGGGCGGGGATATAAATCTTTGAAATGCGGCCACTTGCGTGTCACTGCTGGGGTTAGGGCAACACCGACCCGTACCCTCTGAAGTGCAACGTCCTCTGCACGGGTAAGACCACGGGGGAGGGTTACCGCACACGGAGGAATTAGAGCACGTGTGCGGCGCCGGAGGTGTTCCTTTCTTGTTAAAAGGAGGGTGGTGTCATCCAGAGTGAGGACTCCAGGCTAAGACGAGGTTGGGGTCGAAAGGCGGGTCGCAGAATCTGCGCGGCTTTGTGCGCTCAGGTGGTCACCAAAATCCACTCAATACGGATTTGCTGCGGGATGCGTGCCGCCAGACCATGGATGTCTTGGCAGATTTCTAGGGTACGACTGACGCGTCGTAGTAGGCGTGTGACATGGAGAGCGTCGGTGCGAATGACAATGCGGGCCGTAGGTAGCATGAGAACAGCGGCCACAGAGCAAAGTGCCTCTTGAACCGCAAGCATCTCCGCACAGAAGGTTTAAGGAGGTTTTGAGAGGCGAAACCTTGACATTTTGTTCAGAGCAGGCTTGCAAGGACAGTAAACTGCCGTTGTTGTTTCGCAGACCTGGATGCTTGCGTCAACGTACATAACGATGGAGCCATACGGCATATTGGCGTCTTACTCTGTAATTCGGTCGCGAAACGATGTTGCCGCGCAGGTATATGATGGCCGACGTAGATCAGTTAGTTTGTTGTCGCTTAGCTGCACAAAACGCCAGGGAGGAAGAACTGGCGAGGGCGGCGGCAGAATGGAGTGCGATGAAGCATATGCCCTGAGTGCACACGTTGTGTGGGTAAGGTTTGACTTTAGGCGGCAAGCATCGCGTCGTTTCTGCAACAGCTCATCTAGCGTATTCAGCTGCGCATGTTCTTGGAGCGCCACGATCGGGGTAATCCGGGGAAAGCAAGTTATCACCGTTATTCCCTCTCGATTAACAGCTTCTAAGCGATCCCACTAAGCCCTCATAAAATGCTGCAATTGGGCTTGGTAAACGAGGCGCGGTAGTACAAGCGCCAGCACCAACTGTCGTGCAACATGAGAGCGGACTCCGCCTGTTTTAGGAGCAATGCGTCTAATCAGACCCAACGCCGGAATTGCTTGCTTATTAGCCCGATAAAGCCAATCAATACCTGTTCCTGCCTCGTGTATTGTCAAGCCTAAGATTTTTACAGTCGAACTTTCTTGAATTGGAGTTCCGGATAGTTTGAGACGAATTGGTGTTGCAGCGAGTTTACGGCGCCTCCAGCGGTTGGCGACTGACACGAACGTGGTTTTGCTCAATAAAAGCTGAAGACCAATTGAAGAAGCGTAAATCGACGTAATATCTATGGCTGATTGTAGGGCTTCTTCTTGACTCACCAGGTCATTGTGAGTGCTCCACATATTATGTCATCAGCATACAGTAAGAACTTCATCTCACAGACATCATGTAAGCACCAAGCAAGGAGGATAAGAGCAATATTAAATAATGTTGGCGATAATACCGATCACTGGGGAACGCCGCGAAGAGGCACAAATGATCCCACGGCTTCACCATTGAGGCGTATGGCAAAGTGTCGTCCTTGAAGGAAAATTTAACAAAATTGTGCACTCTAACGGGCAAATGCAGCATCTCAAGCGATTCCAGGATGGCAGCATGACTGATATTATTGTACGCCTTTTGAACGTCCATGGCCAGTACAGTACGTACATTGTGGCTGCGAGTTGAGGCCTGAACTGCTGACGCCAAGACAGCCAGTCCATCTTCTGTACTTATGGACGTACGAAAGCCAATTTGGGCGGGACGGTTGAAACCATGGTGCTCAAGCGAACACGACAGTCGTGTAGCAAGAATTTTTTTGGTAAGCTTGCACAATGATTGCGTAAGCGATATAAGCGGGAAATTTCCGAGGTCTGTCGGCGGCTTCCCCGGCTTTGGTATGGGGATCACAGTAGCCAATTTCCAGGTTTCTGGTACGACGCCTTCTATTCATACCTTGTTAATGGTGGAGAGGAGTTGAGGCAGTACAGCGGAACTTAAGTTCTTGTAAACCTCTTACGGAATGGAGTCCGGACCGGGCGCAGTCTTCCTACGGGCCTCGTCTATTGCTGCAAGCAACTTGGGCATTGAAAATGGGCTTGCAATTCCCTCGGCGTCGGCTCTAGATGGGAGCTTATCGACAAATGCTGGAATATCAGCCAAGGGGGCTCCTATGACCCTTGGAGGCAACACATCCGGCTTGGGGAAAAACGTCTGCGCTTCCTCTCTGGCGAAATCATCCGGAGGTAAGTTAGCTGCTAAGCATGATGACACCGCTGCGTCAGGAAGACGGAAATCATGTTCCATTGCACGGAACGTTCGCCAGAGAGCAGCATTCGATCACTTTGTCGAGTACTGCTCACACCACGCATGGCACTGCCGTCGCGAGAGATCGCGTTCATATCTGCGAGCCTTGGCAGTAAGGTAATTCAGCCCTGCATGTGCTTGCGCAGAAGTGGGGTCTCGAAAAGCTGTCATCTCCGCTTATAGGCGAGCAGCCCACAGGTTAACAAGACCCAGATCCGGCGCCGGGCGATTCACGTGCATCCAGGTGACAGCAGTAGCCTTATTCGGCGCAGTTTGTATGCAGTCCACAAGTAGTGTAGATGATTCCAGAGAAAGATCTTCAATGTTGGTGCGAAAGTTGTCCGAGTTGACCACAGAACACCTACGGCGTAATCGGCGCGCCCTTGCTGGAGACCGATGATGATAGGATGGTGGTCTCTACCCCAGCAGTCTGGCTCCAGGTGCCACGAGGGAGTCCCGGGTCCTGACCACCGCGTAAGGTCCAGAGCATATGTTGAACTGCGAGCATGGCGCACAGTCCGCGTTGCTGAATCTGGATGGTTGAGTAAAGCTAACAGCGCATCCGTGAATGCGTCCCGCATACGCCTACCACGGGGGCTTGAAGTGAGGTACCCCAGTCCAGATGAGGGGCGTTAAAGTCACCACAGAATAAAATAGGCCACCCTGTGTGTTGTCGTCGTAGAGTAAATAACCACCTCATATTAATGCGGGAGGGAGCTCCACCGGCGGGTCTTACATAGTATGACACGACCACAACGGATGCCTTAGGAAGCTTCACAGCCACTTCGACTACCTCTTGATAAGAGGTGCACCAGTTGTCTAGAGAGAGGCGAACTTGAGGAAAACGCGCATCAACGTACACCGCCACCTTTCCCTGAGAGGCAGCAGTGTGCACACGTCTGTCGTACATTGAAGGAGACATGTATCCATTAAAGCCCGGAATGGATGGCAAGGCATTGGTCTCCTGCCGTAGTAGGGCCCACTCCTGGAGCTTGTTCATGCGTAGCCAATATTTGAGCTCTCCCAGCTTTGGGGAGAGGCCTTTGCAGTTCCATTGGAACACGCCATAACAATGTCTACTCGCCATTCTCGATCAGGCTTCCGAGCGTTCTAATAGAACTGATGTCAGGTTATATAACTGGTTTACCATAAATCGGAGGAGGGATGTTGTTCAGTTACCCTGCAGTGCTGCAGAAGACCTGGTAGAGTCTGCGAAAAACGCGTTACGGCTGGACGCAGTCGAAGGCTCTGCAGATTTGATTGGCGTGGAGTGGGATTCCATTGGTTGTCTACGGCGAGAAAGCAGTTCACGGCGTTGCGTAGCTTAGAGACCTCGGCTAAAAGGCGTGTAATTTGGTCGTCAACTGCTGTCATGTCCTCACGCACAGGTTCCAGTACGCTGTGCTTTTGTGTAGCTTGAAGGCGACGGCGATCCTTGTGCTCTTTATCACTGTACGACTGTTGGGCAAGGGCTGCAGGTGGATTGGGTTCAGAAAGCTCCAGCTAGTCGTCTTCATCCCACTGGAGAAAGGACTAGAAGGTGTTTCTTCTCTTCCTCGTTCCGTTGCGCTGTGTCAATCTGTGTCATCGATTCTGCACGGCACCGTAGGATTGATGAATTGATCGTTGCTGTAATCTACATAGGCCCCTATATTGTCATGAGGCCAAAGTAGGTCTTTACATTGGCAATATGCCACAGCTGCTGGAAAGATATAAAAAAAATCTTGCAGCTGCTCACTTCAGCTGGACAAGGGAACTTCTTAGGTCCTCCTCATCTCTGGTGCTAGAAAAAAGAGCAGGCAGGAGAGCCCGCTCAGTTCGGTAGGCCGATCGTGAACACTGACGGTCAATGGACATCAGACAATCAGGGTCCGGTTATATTAGAAGGGTACTGGTCTTTCACAGAACACCTAGCTCCTCCCACTCCGGTTCATGGGCAGCTAAAAAGTGCGTGCACAGAGCACGCAACGGCCACGTAAACGTTAGAAAAAATTACAGGTGGCTGACACGGCAGTGACGCTGTTCTCAGAAATCTATTTAAATATTGTTTCCTGAAATATGCATTTAGTGCTGCTCTGCCATGGTAGCTTCTGGCTCTGCGTTTCTCTTCAATCTGTCCTCTTGTGCGCAATGATCATAATGTAGCCATGCCCGGGCAAGCTCAGCATAATGCTCTACTATGACTACCCTTCTCTATAATAAATAATATACCAAGATTGTTTGTTTAATTCACCCTAAATTGAAATGCGCATTTCTCTGATTCGGTTCGCTGAGAAAACATTGTCCTCTAAACAATAACGGGGACTTTTTGGAATACGAAAGAGAACTCTTGTATCTGTTAAATGTTGCCTTGAATATCAGAAGTGCAACGAAACCTCGGCCACTCCAACTGAATGGTTGCAATGACGCTCTCACTCCCAGTGGCCTCTGTGAACCTTCATCCATTACTGTACCAGCAGGCTTATTGTTGAGCACCCAAAACATTTCATTCAAGGAAACAATTAAGCGCCAAATACGCCAGTATGCTTTTATTTTGAGGCTGCAGAGCGCCGAATGATCTCTCGTCCTAATTTGCTGATCACAACTTCGGGTACTATGTTTCATTTTTAGTCGGTTCAAAATGGCCGTCTAAGCACATTTGTGATAAGCACTGACCAATGATTACAGTGCAGTCTTGTTTATCTTTGTTTGGTGATCGACCAAGCAGCCTGCGTGGTGTTGAGATTGGTGAGTTCAGGCCTGGGAAGAATTCTTAGAAGACCAACGTGACGGCGGGTGAGTCGTCGGGAAGAAACGCTTGCGGGGAGCAGTGGCGTTCGCGGCAGCAGTGGCGGAAGCAGCGGCGACAGCGGCGGTGTCAAGTGGCCGAGTCTGCCCTCGGGTCGCCGTACTCAGTGGTGCTGTTGGCAGGTCAGGCTGGGGTTGTTAATTGAAGCATGGCTACAACCTCCACAGTGGTCCCACGCTTTGGACAACAGGCGGGGGAGACAAGGTCGTTCATTTTATCTGCTGGTAGGCCAAAAAGGATGGAAAGTTGGGCGAATTGGTAACAGTTCATGGTGGGTGAAACAGCGCGAACAGACGAGAGACGAAAAGAGAAAGACACACACAAGCGCCGACTCGCAACTAATGCTTTTATTGGGAAGAACATACATTTCATACCCAAAAAACACGTGACATATCAGAAACTTAGGAATTGCGCTGGCACTTTCAATGGTTACATCGCTACACAATTATCAGCCCCAAGGTACACGCTCATCAACGAGCCCCCCCCCCCCCCCTCCCCCCCTTACTTGCAGTTACTCTTGCTCAGAGGTCCACCTGTTTTCCCTCGTGTATGACTGCAGGCGTGTACCATTCCCCTCTTGGAGTGGTAGGGGCCTGCAATGTCGACGTAGAAGACGTGTTTCTAGGAGCCACATAATAGTGGTACGGCCAGGCCGTGTGCTCTTGGGCGCTGATTTGTTCCCATGTGTAAATTGCAACGACCATGTCTGCCAAATGAGTCGTGAGTCGAGATGAATCAGAACAAATGAGATATGAATCGAAGTGAGTAAGTCAGCTTTAATGAGTTGTGCACGACATGAGTGAACGAGTCCAGATGAGTTATGAGCCGAAATGAGTAAGGCCAGATGGGTCCTCAATCGAAGTGTGTCATGAGTCGTGACCGATACCTGACCCCAGAGGAGTCTGAGTTTTGGTGAGCTCACGCCTATGAGAGTCTATGAGTTATCCCATAGGGTTAAAAAACTTTAATGAGTAAGTCTAGGTTAGCTCTCGTCATCTTTCCCACGAATTTCAAAACATGTACGTCGCTAATGAAGCCTGCAGCTAACGAAAAAAATTTGGTTAGCATTCTTTTGTGAACCGTTGGCTTAAATTTATTACTCATGCCGAG
This sequence comes from Amblyomma americanum, assembly GCA_030143305.2. NCBI lineage: Eukaryota > Metazoa > Arthropoda > Arachnida > Ixodida > Ixodidae > Amblyomma > Amblyomma americanum. The sequence continues at coordinate 59,086 of JARKHS020006957.1, forward strand.
CCTGTAGAATAATGCTTGATAAATAAAGTACTGATTTTACTGCCGAATCATTCAAGCTTTATCACCTTTGTTGGCTGCTCAGCACGGTAAAAAATTGCTGGTGGTTTAGTACTACTATGCACGAAATATTGTGCGAAAGCAATGTTTTCCGCACGTGTACACCACCGCCACGTGCTTGATAGCGTGATTAAGGTTACCACTGATCCATGGAGCCAATTATATCCTCTTAAAATTTTGATCGTGAATTCAAATTCACCTAATGTACGCCGACGGCCTTTGCTCCACCACCGCGCTTCTTCAGCATTGTTGTCAACGCAAACACGTATGGCTCTAGTGCAGTGTTTCTGCCACAACGTTGTCCATACCAGCGCATGAAGCGCGCATCTCTACGTCACTACCGCCACATAGCTCAAAGCGCGAATATAAGTTTTATTGCAGTATTTAAAGACGAAGAAGATGATCTGCAATGTACAGCCCGAGAGTGTGTTGAAATTTAACACGATGCTTGTTCGGGTTCAGAAAACAGTGCGCTTTGTTGCGGAGGGTTTACGCTGCAGGGTAGGAACGGCCTCCAGTACTGTTGTCGGTTCTTGACGCATGTGCATGTCGCCAGCATTTTGATGTGCAGGTGGAGTGCAGTGTACGAAGGAATGAGACTGTGTGTATGCATTGCAGAATAGTATGTGTTTACGTCAGGCATTCCTTAGCTCAGCGGAATTGATTTCCTCACAAAAAAAAAAACAGCGGCGATAGCTTAGTGCTCCCTAGCAGCGGCTTGCTAAACTTATCTGTTCGCACCACTGTGGCTTCAGGTCCTAGTCGAGTATATATATTTGATTTTTTTTATTTCTTTCACTTGCCACAGACCCACGAACACCGCAACCATACAGACATCAGAGTTCACCCATCGGAATAAAGTTTTAACACTGACATTTACGTTCTCGGCACACATTCATATTGGGATCAAAGGCACACACCCAGCCCTCATTACCTGTTAGAATGTGAGGAATGTTTTGCAGTTCTTCCCACTGAATTCGTCCAACACTTCATACTGCACAAAACGATGCAGGTTTGGTTTCTCTTTCAGTTCGCGAGGCACCTGACGCGATCATCCTTTCTTGCATTTTTTGTTACGGCAACAGCTGCAGTCAAATACCATAAGCAATACTGCGATGCTTCAGTGGTTGTGGCGCTCGGCTGCTGACCTGAAAGATGAGGGTTCAACCCTGGCCGCAGCGGTCGAATTTAGATGCGGGCGAAATTCTAGAAGCCCGTACTGTGCGATGTCAGTGCACGTTAAAGAACTCCAGGTCCAGAGCCCTTCATTATGCCGTCCCTCCTAGCCTGAGTCATTTTGGGACGTTAAACCTCCATAAGCTAATATGCTATTGAGTACTGTTTTCCTTATGCAAATAAAATTCCATGTAACTCTGCTGCAAAGATTACTCCAAGGCAAGCCATAAATCAAGCAGTGACATGAGCACTGTTAATAGCCGAGAAATAAAAACGAATTGCTGTGGAAGTCAAAGCAATTGAATAATCGCATCGTCTTTATTTTCGCAGCGAGCACTGTCTGCAAAGCTCATGCGAATATGATGACATTTCCGGTTATATATTGGTGCCTGGTTTATCTTGAGACTTTTTTATATTTTGAAAGGGTATCAGTCCTCACAATCGAGACCGTTGAAATTGAAGTTGAAAGTTTATAAATGAATCCAAACAATGGTACAAGAGCGAGAGGTCCCATGGTTCAAGACCACGGGTGGGACCTCCCATGACAATAAATCTCAATAAAGCAACAAAACAAAAAATACGCAACACATTAATTAGCGACGCAGAGAAAGAATAGATAGATAGATAGATAGATAGATAGTCTAATATGAGTACGGAAATATTTAAATACAAACAATATAATGCAGGAGAATGTGCAGTACAACACTCACAGATGCCGCGATACATAGGATCAATAACAAAAGTACGAAAAAAAATCACACATTAAGAGGAAAAGCTTTAATTTGACCTTGAACAAAGAGAGCGTTTTAGTTTGTTTTATGTCTAATTTCAAAAAATTCCAAAATGATATGGATGAAAAATGAAGGCATTGTTTCCTGTAGTTAGTTCTCACCTTAAGTAGTGAAAAGTTATTACGCAGCGCAAAACGTGTGACGATGTTAATTGCTTATGATCGTGCCGGGAGAAAATATGCTTAGCGGGAACTGATGATACAGACGAATACGGTGCACAAGGTATAGGGTCAAGACTGAGGCGCTGCCTTTATTTGTGAAACAAGAAACTTCAGACGCTGGCTCAAAGAGCATCAAATCGGCGTCAGGAACGGCCGCTCTACATCTAATGTTTTGGCGGGACAGAACGTATCAACGGGATATGCAATTCATCACTCTGGGTTAGAGATTTAGACTTTCAGAAAAAGAGACGTGTTATTTCTCATCAGCTCACTACTGCATTATTGCAGCTCAGCCCTTCAACGAGCAAAGCGACCACGCCACACATGAAATTTAATTTTCCTGATGATAACAGTCCTAGTAACTGACAGACGTTCCCTTTGTATAAGTGCTGTAAGAACACCCACTGTGCCGTGTCCACATAACTACTAGCGCCGGCTAGCGCATATTTTTTTGTTCAATGAAGCTCTGTACTGGTTAAGAGAGACTGAAGGCAGACATTGGAGGCAGACAAAACACGTCCTCATAACAAATGTTGTGCTTGGAAACCAGCTTTTTCTTGTACAAAACCACTTTTGAGGTGACTGATTTCTCAGTTTCAGAAAGTATGAGGTTACCAACAAATTATAAGCAAAATGCAGAGAACAGAACTACCCTTCTTCAGTACACAGTGCTCTCACCATAGCAGATCAACTTTTAAAAGACGGATGGTCGCAATGTTGGCCGATTTTTTGATCCTGCGACCCTAATCACATCCGCTTAAAAATACTCGCATTCATTGGTCTATCCGAGAGTTAAGATCATGCTCTCTCTACAGCGATGCCTACGATAAGAAAATCTTAGGAGCACGCAATTTGTCGCTGTGTGTGCTTTTATAACACAAGTCGGCGTATTCCAGTAGTCTAGATTCGTCTTCAGGAATCTGCGATGTTAGGATCTACCGCTTGCTACTTAAATTTTTGCGCTTTTTATACTAGTTTTTTTCTTGCACTACAAAAACTTGCATCGTGCAAAATTTCTCACCGCGCAATTCAGTAATCCGTCCTCTTCGCACTGACTTTAGAGCAAGGTCGCAACATTTGCTTATCAGTATGTATACGTCCACTGTAACGGCGTGTCTCCTCCAAGTTGCAGTATAGGACACATGGGAAACGGACGAGGTGATCTTGGGACGCATCAGAATCTGAGAAGAATGTTTAATATTCCGGGCTGTTTAGCCGAATTTCTTTTTGAGTTTTTTGTTGTATAATTGCGAACGCGTCCCATTGTCCGGCCTCTCATTTCGTGCGACTTCCACGCCGAGCTTCTTTCCCGTCGTCCATTTCTTAGGCTTCTAAATGATCTAAATCTAAAGTAATATGCGCCTGATCTTTTGGATCATAGCATATATCAATAACCGTATTACAGACTTTGCAGCTAAGCTTCTGTAAGCAAACGAGCTTGTTTACTTTTCGTCTATCATTTTTAAGGGTGCTCCATTAGAAGCAGTTCCTCCGCATCTGCCTTTGCGTTCTTAACTAGTCTGAAGCGTTTGTCCTCACAAACTAAGCACCCAATTATTTTTCGTAGTTCCTGTTACCGGGTAAATCATGCCATGGTTCAGCTTGCGATAATAGGCAGGCAGCTTATTTCTGTAAAACCTAGCCGGGGCTTGAAAAAGGGATGTGAAGGTTTGTACTTTAGTACTACTTTCTGCAATTAGTTCACATTTTTATTTAACGTTATTAGGTTGAAAACGAAGCGTCACCTTTGGTGCGCCACCATCCAAAAGAAACTACGAATGACTTCAATTTTTTGATGTGTTTCCAGTTACTGTTTGGACTAACGTGGCCACGTGAGGTAGCGCACGGCCAACGATGCGTTTACGTTTAATCGATAATAAGTCGAGACATCAGTACTTGCAAGACACCGCTGCTTTGGCCTTGATTTCTCTAAGAACTCCATCTATGATTATCTTAATGTGCGCACTCACTGTACGAAATGCTGGCAATTTTTCGCGTTCCCTGTCTTTGGAGCTGCAAGTATTGCCTCTTTCAAGGAACTTTCTTACATAAGTGAGCAAGTAGGTTTCGGAAGGGGGCACAATTGCCAGCAATATCTCTACCTTCTTAATTTGGTTCGTCCTTACCAGCACCCAGTGTTGTGATACATGCTGCCGCAGAGAGCAGGGCCTGTAAGGCCCGCCAAGTAATATTTCAAGTTGCATGGCAAAGTAATTCCTCAGCCATGCAGCAGTCACGATCTGAGCAAGGTCGACGGTGCAGCACAGGTTGATTGTTTCTTTATTAGCCGAGAGCTTCCACTAGATATAAAACAACGCATTATTCCTGTTAAATGTAAATAGATATATTCGCAGCTATATACTAAGCCCAGAAACTCGACAACTTGTCTCTAAATTTTTCATCCCTTCTGCATATTCAGAAAGCTTGTATAAAGAGGGTCTTAAACAAATTATTTTAGTTTTATAGTGTAGTCTCTAAGATTTTCGTGCAATTATACTTGAAACCGACAAGATACAGAGTTTTAATGAAAAAGTGCAAAGAACAGTGGCACTGAAGAGACACTAACATTACCACTTTCCATTGAAGATGATAATCATGGATTTTTATGGTGCAAGGGCAACTGTGGCCAAAAAGCGCCATATAGTACAAGGTGTTTTCGATTACTCAAGGTTGGGTCAAGATCCATTTCCCAAGAATTTCACCCTAAATATACAAAGAACCAGGCAGTGTAAAGCTTGTACTCATTGTATCTCTGGTGGGTACGCGGTGGAACTGGGGATCGAACCCCGCATGCCCCTCATACGAGGCGGATGCTCAACCACCTGGCCACCGCTGCGACGGTGCTTTGGAGACATGAATGCCATGAGAAGAAGCCCTCATTGGTTGATGCATTGAGGCCAGAAAGCACATTTTTTAGAACCTTGTCCCTTCATATATTTTCTCGTGTATTTTTGTTCAAGCTCTTCAAACAAATAACCCATTCATCATCGCCAGCTTCGCTGACAAAGTTGATTTTTTTTTCGCGCTACTCCATGCTATTTAAATGAAATGCACTATTTTTGTTTTTAGTTTCAAAATTATCACAATTGTTCCTTCTATTGAGCATGAGTGGATGGGTCCTGTCCTCTTGCTTTCAGTAGTTGAGGTTCGCCTGTTTTAAGTTCACAACTGATGGCGCTGAGAGAGCGCGTTGCGTCTGTAAAAGAACTTTATTTTTCGAGTTGTCGCCCTGGGCAACATTAGGCATCAAAGCGTAATGATAAAGAGGGTGTATTTTGTGTCCTTTTTTCTAGGTTATCTTTTACTTACGATATATGCTGTGCAGTTAGAGCTTTCAGTTCTATCAAATTCCTGCTTTTATGACAGCCCTTGGGCATGTGCAGTCATTCTCTGAGTAAGATACCCAAGCAGCACAAATATTGCAACAGAATGGTCCCATCCTGGTTCTTTGTAGGGCCGGGCTTTGCCAATACGGTTCCAATGTTAGGCCAATTACTTGTGCTGCTTGGGTACTTCACGTAAACATTGTTTTGAGCTCTTGTCTGATATTTTCTTCAGTTCTTCTTTTGCTGTATTTTTTCTACGCATTATAAAAAGGCAAAAAATTTTACTCTACTAAGTACAGGCCTCAGAAAATGTTAAATGATGTGGTGTACTAGTTTATCACAAACAGAAAGGCGGTTTTTATGCGACATTTCCCAAACGATTACTTAAAGGGACAAGCCCTAAGGGCTCATTGTTTGGCAAGACATAAACATCAGTCTGAATATTTGCATTGGACGTATAACAGTTACACTCAGCACTGTCTCTCTCCTGAACACTCCGGGGGTGCAGTAAGGTTCCATATAGCCTACCAAATATATGCCCTTCATTATGTCAAATGCTTGGCGAGCCCTGCCTTCAGTGGACGCCAGCAGCAAAGGGGGCCTGATGATGCTAACACCGACATGTAAGGTGCTTTCGTAGAGTTTTGTTAGCCTGGAAAATTTATTTACATTTTTAGTTGCCAATATCGTACTTGATGTAACTTAAATGGTGATTCATTCCTACGAGGCGAGATAGCACTAGAGAACAACTTTCTTCAACTTGGTTCTACTTGTCTACTCCAAGGCAACCCTTGCTATTGTATTGTTCATCGAAAGGTAACAAAATTTCGTTCACGCCCATGCTATGTTGCTGCTTTCATGGACGAGAATGCAGTGCAAGAGTTCCAGAAACTTAACCGAGAAAATCTCATATACGTAAATTATTAAGTTTGAACAGCCATTTCAGAACATTACTACAAGCAAATAGAAGAAAGTGGCAGTCATTACACACTGATAAGAACTTGCCAAGTAGTTAAGATTGACGAATAAAATCACAATAAACGCCTCTGCGCGAGAAAATTCTTTTAAGCTAAAGCACGAAGGAATAGGCCATGTTTGTGCATGAAAGCGAACCCTGTTCTTTCCAACGGCTCGCAAAAAGAAGAGGGTATCAGCATGTCATTCACACTTCAACAAAAGTGCACTAACCAGGATCGGAGAAGCAATAATTGAAAGAAAAGTATGAAAAACACTACCATATCACGCAATCTTCAAGTATCCGCAAAGCATGCATTACCCCTGGAACAAGATTTCCACTGGAGGCATGCAGCGCGATCGCAAATTGCACTTCACCCGTTGCAGTACAAAACTTTTACATGCTTCGTGACCGTTCCGATTCTGAATTATTTCACCCGTTTTCTGCGCTGTGGCAGAATGTGACAACTGTGCAAAAGCACTTCAGCGAATGTTTTTCTCTTTGTTTTTGCTCCGGCCCAGCATCTAGACGGTATTTTGGCAGCGTGTGGAACCATTTGAAGCAATTTTTTGTGTGCAGACCGAAATTTTGTCAGCTGGTTTAGCAGAAAAATACTTTTTCTTGCTATTCATTTCTGTGTGCAGGTTACTGCAAACCACGCAACTTTTTATGCCTTTGCAATAGATCTGATATATGGAGGGCGGCCTGCCATCTATCCTTTTACGCTGTCCAAACGCACAGTTGGTGACACCTTTTTATCACAGGCCCACGCACCGCCGATGAGCTGTTCGGTGAGTTGCCAGCGGCAATGAAGGTGTCGCTGCTCTTTTATACCCTGCCTGAGCTGCTAAAATTGGGATCAAATATGAATCTGTTCACGATGGAAACTTCCAGAAGCTAGAACAACAGCTACCTCCACCATTTCATGTCCCTGTTTCACAAGGGCCACCGCCTCCAGAGCAGTCGTCGCTGCCGCCACTTATCTCAGTGGAATCGCTGTCTTAATCGTCTAATGGAGGCACATAGTTGTCTTCCTATCTGAAATTATCGTTCCTTTCGCTGAAATCCTGGAACTTTTGGCCGTACAAAGCATACGGCGAGAACGCAGCCATGCTGTGCTTGCCAGGGGCGTGTGAACTGAACTGTGGAACGCTCGCACATGCGAAAGCTCCATAGCGCATACGTGCTGCCCTCTAGTTTCGAACACAAGAAAAATACACTTTACTTGTCAAAGAGCTAGACGGCGCGCCCTGCGTCGAAAAACAAAAGCACGCGCAATTGAGCAATGAAAAAGCTAGTCAGGCAGGGCCCGATTACGGACTCAAAGGTTTTAAAATAGAACTAAACTTGTAGAAAATAAATTGTCAAAACATAACTATGCATCAGGTATTTTGTGTTGCGATACAAAACTGAGATTCTCGGATTATGGGAAGCAACAAGTGATAATTTAATGTTATCGTTGGTTGGAGAGGAGACTGCTAGTATGAATCCTGTGTCCTAAAGAAAATAAAAATGGGTCGCTGCAGCCATTCAACCACTTCTCCGTTTGTAGTTCGTGGTGTATAAATCAACCATTGAATTTCATGCATTTTTACGATCCTGAACGGCGCAGGCGGACTGCCGATGATCGACTGTTTTGAGCCTCCTGGTCGGCAGCCGAGTAGATCGGCAAAACAAACTCGGCAACTGTTCGGGCACATGCCAAGCTGTTTGGCTCCAGGCTGGCCTCAAAGGTCGGGCCAGCCAGACCAATAGCCAGCTTTCCCTCAAAAGCTTGGCATATGCAGATGGCACGAAGTGGAGCCCACATGCACCGCCAGGCTACATTTACCACGGCACCTTAACACTCTGCTTTGGTTTTTTTTTTCGAGATGGCTGGCGATACATCAGCTTCATTAACTGGTTTAATATCGGAGTTATAAAAAAACCAAATCTTTTGGCAGCATTATTATCAAGCTTTTCTGGCTCGAAGCAACAAATGCAGCCTTTTGCTGTTTATGGCGAAAGTTCGGTTGCATGAAGGCAACCATGCACCCTCCCGCCTGATCTTACACCTGTCCGGCTTTCACGAGTTTTTTCCCCGTGTGCAGCTTTCTTTCGATAATTAGGCGCGACCATGCTGCAAGGTGAGTCTGCATCTGAAAATTTGTTGAATTTGTGTGCCTTAGCGGCAAATGAGGTGGCGAAATATATTAGGGATGCTTTTTTTTCTTAGTTGTTTTTGCAACGCCCTGGGATGATGCAACTACGAATGATCGTCCGTGGGCCCGTAAGCGTCTCTTGCTTTATTAAGTCAAGCTACGATATCTTTTCGAATACGAGCAGCGATGACATGCTACATATCATCGGTTTATGGCGGCTGTGTACTCAGATTTAGCAGCCACGCTAGCATGTCAGGATCAGGTGATATCGGTTTGGGCGCAGAGTAGATGGTTCTTATACGACGGTGCTAGCCGCTTTCGTGACATTAGACGATGCAGCGTTGCGCACAAAATCATGGATTTGCTTCCCAGCGTGCAGGTGCATTAGACAAGCAGGCGCTTTTCGGCATTTTGTGCTCTCGTTCTGCAGTTGCGCGGCAATGTGTACACGCAGGTTTGGGGGCAAACTTTGGGGGTTCGTATGCCAGGGCGTTCTTGTGCCGTGCCTTTTCCAATGCTTCCGCCCTGCTGGGGATACAGCCCCGCTACTTTGGGCTCCTCACATCTGCGTGTGAACAGCCTTTTATGCGTAACTTTCGTTGAGCAGTAATTAAAAAGGCGGGCGGGCCACTTCATCACTTTTTGAATTAGCGAGCATTGCATTGAGACTATGTTTCGGCGAGGCGGTCGCCCAGAACTGGTTAACGCATAAAGAACGCTGTCGCTCTCTATATGCTGTTCAAACCAATGCACACGCGGGGTACCAAATCTAGCTGACTGAAGGCATTGCATTGAGCCTTTTGTATTCTGTATGGAGCCATATGCTAAAGAAAATTTGCGCTTGCTAGGTTTATGAAATCTTCCATTGATAATGCATTGTAGAGCTCATTTCACGGAAACCGTGCAGTCTTATGCAATCTTTAACTGGCATGATTGGGCGCTCTCTTATATGCAGCAGGACATTAACAGATGAAAAACATTTGCTTGTCATTTGAGCTCTTGCTGTCATAATATTGGCTGGCAGCCAACGATTCCTGGCTACTGTAGGAATGGTTACTACTGTGCGAATTCTTGCACACTTCAGAGATTTTTCAGCTCCTACATTTTTTACCTCCCATATCGCTGCACGGGCTTAGAAAGAAAAATTTCCCTCCAATATATGCACTCATGCGGCTGCGCTAAGTATGACCCGACCGCTTGTCTTTACAACGTACATATCATTGTTTACTTACCTAGTCTACCATCCAGATTTGTCAGGAAAATAATTTTCTTGCATCATTCGTCACAAACGTGATTGTCGACATGTTGCTGTAATTCTCAGCGGCGCCTTCCTTTTTCATGTTCAACAAATGCGCGAATGTAGTGCAATTCATGTTCTTGAATGAGCTCAGTGGATGTGTATAAGAAAAGAGCTGCCACCGGGGCATGTGCTTCTTATGAAGCCATTTTGATTTGGTTGCATAAATGGAGGGTAGATAAAAATTAGTCTTTTTATGGGGCGTTCTGGTATCGCATATAGAAAACTGCTTATTATTTATTGCCACTGCATTTAACTAAGGGCATTGTCTAGAGTACACCGTCTTATGAGAGCGTATTCAGCATTGAAGTGTTTTCCTACAGTGCATGAAGACCACCTACCAGCAATATTCCACTTTTCTCAACGGCAGTCTGTGTCACCTAAGATCATGTTCAAACAGCGTAGCCATCTTCTGCAATGCCACCTTATAGCTTTGAGTAAAACAAATAGCAATCCAGAACCTTGTAGTAAAGTTTAGGGGGTCTGTTTACTCGCCGTGCACTTGCAATTTACGTTGTTAATGAATTCTCTATCGCTAGGGTTCCTGCTGTTATGGTAATCTTGAAGTGAAATGAGCTTGCTATTCCTGGTGCTTGGAAAACGACCGCTGCTAAGATTACGTTGAGTGCAGCTTATAAAAGATCACTGTCATGCGTAAGCAGCAACATAATACTGTCTCAAGCAAGTATTTTGGATTACTGTTGTGAGCATCTGTGGCAGCAATAAAGTGTTCGTGTCTCGTCCCCTTAGTGAACAAACTTTAGTCCCATCAAGTAGCAGCTGAGCACACGGTACAAGGCTCGTGGAACATGAAAATAAACTTCAAATTTAGAACTGAAGTGCTGAAATTCTTCAGCACCTTAAAGCTATTTTGTTTCCATGGCTTCATTAACCTAATCCGAAAGTCATGCATGTTTAGAGCTGCGATCCTGGCCGCTACTGAAACCTAGTGTTCTACTTTCAGTCTTGTGGTCATTTTTTTCATTACCAAGGCATTCGACATTAAGCAAGGTGCTCTGCTCGTTACTCCAATAACTTAAACAAAAATGTAGTCATTTACATGTAGCCTAGCCAGATAAATTGGAGGCTAGGCCATGCAGCCTGATCCATGCCTCACAGTTCTATATCTCCAGAACGTGAGCCTTTTCTTCATGAGCGGATATCTCAGAGCACATATTTGTTTTCTACCCAAATATATACAGTGGACATGTAATCACAAAGTTAACAGCAAGGCGTCACCCCGTCAGTAACGAAAGATGAAGTAAAAAAGCCTTAAGGGGGATGCAAAGGGGGAAATCTGCTGGTGAAGATAAGGTAACAACAGATCTGTTGAACGAAAGACGGGGGATTGTGCTAAAAAAACAAGCCCCCCTCTATAAGCACTGCTTTAGGACTTTGACAGTACCAAAAGCTTGGAAGAACGCAAACATTCTTTAATTCATAAGGAAGTACACGCTAAGCACTTGAAGAATTACAGGCCGATCAGCTTGCTGTCCGTTGCCTAAAATATATTTACTAACGTAATAGCTAATAGAGTCAGGGCAACCTTAAGACTTCAATCAACTAAATGATCAGGCAGGCTTTCCTAAATAATATTCCACAATAGATCACATTGACACTATCAATCAGGTGACTGAGGGATGCGCAGAATATAACACACTCATTTATGTAGCCTTTATTGCTTACGAGAAAGCACTTTACTCAGTGGAAACCTCGGCAGTCATGCAGGCATTGTGGAATCAGGGTGCAGGAATCAGGGTCTTATGTGTAAATACTGGAAGATGTCTTCAACAACTGCACATCTGCCATAGAGAGGGCGTCAGGCAGGGAAACTTAATCACGTCAGTGCTATTCACAACCTGTTTACGGGAGGTATTCGGAGGCCTGAATTGGGAACAGTTAGGGATAAGAGATAATGAAGAATACGTAAATATTCTGAGATTCGCTGATGACATTGCCTTGCTGGGTCACTCAGCAGATGAATTGCAATGCATGATCAATAAGTTAGACAGGCAGAGTAGAACTAGGGGTCTAAAAATTAACATGCAGGAAGCCATAATAATGTTTAAAAGTCTAGCAAGGAAAAAACAGTTCACAACTGGCAGCGAGGTGCTTGAAGTGGTAGCAGAATATATCTACTTCGAGCAGGTAGTGACGGCTGATCCGAATCATGAAAGCGAAATAACTAGAAGAATAAGAATGAGGTGGAGCGCTTATGGCAGGTTCTCTCAGGTCATGAACGGCACTTCACCAATATCCCTCAAAAGAAAAGTCTACAGCATCTGTTTCTTGCCAGTGCTCACCTACTGGGCAGAAATGTGGAGGCTAACAAACGCGGGTTAATGACATTCTAGTTGAAAGCAAGAAAGAACTGCCTTGGGGAGGGCATGTAATGCAAAGGTAATATAACCGCTGGTCCTTGAGGGTAATGGAGTGGATTCCAAGAGAAAGTAAGCGTAGTAGGGGGAGGCAGAAGGTTACGTGGGCGGCTGAGATTAAGAAGTTTGCGGACATATGGTGGGCGCAGCTGGCAAATGACAGAGTTAATTGGAGAGGCATGAGAGAGGCCTCTGCCCTGCAGGAGGGGGGGGGGCGGTAGTCAGGTTGATGATGATGAAAATATTTGTTTTCAGGAATCTTTCAGGTTTTACTTTGTTTCTCTCTGTACGTCACATAATTGCTCCAACTATTCTGCTGCAGGCAAGATATATACTAGGTTGGCGCAATCACATGGGCTCCTTCATCTCGTTCTTTCTGGCTTTTTGTGCTCGTGTGCAAGAAAGCCTAATTCTTATTGCGCGGTGACAAAAATTGCACTCATAGCCTATTCATAACCTCAATAAATTAAGGCAGTGCACCGCTGTTGATGTATTCTTTATTCAATAACACATTTCATGAGTACGTAGACGTTCACCCCGCATGGTTCTGTTTGTTTTCTTGCTGATGTTATGCACAGAAGCAAGTGGCACCGATTCGATAGTAATACTAAGCAGTTGGTACACACCCGCAGTGGTCTACAGCTGGCTCTTGGCTTTCACGATATTGTTTGACATTCAATATCGAGCGTGCGATGATCCAGCTGCAGGCCATTGGATATGAGCAACGCGGCTATGCAGAAACTGCTTAATATTCCCCGCGTAGCTCTCATGTCTATAAGACTAAGAAGGAAAGGGACCCAAGACAAACCTGCATTAATATAGCTTGTTATTGGTTATCAGGGCAATGTCGGCGGATGATTGTACAGAGGTATCAAAGTGATTTTTTCTTACTTGCGCTGGCATTCGCAAATGATACGTGGGGCACTTACAAAACAATTAAAATTAGGTCTCATTTGTGTATAGACCCCTGCTCGGCCCTACGTTGGGAAGCCGGAAAAACGCGTCGGGCCGACAAGGTCGGCCTCGCGAAGGCCGATGTCTATCCCCAACCTCGGCCAAGGGTTTTCCGCAATGTCGGCCCGTGCAATTATGGTGGGCTTGCCTACGTACGGCCGACTTCATGCCCAGCTCGTTTTGCGTTCTGGGTGCAATAGACCACTGCGAAGAAACAACCGAACAGAAAGGTGCTACTTTTTTTTGGTTTATGATCTTTATTATCCCAAAGCGACTCATACTATACCAGACGAGGTAATGGAGGGCTGCGTATAATTACAACACGTGGGGTTCTTTAATGCGCACTGAGATCGCACATTCCTCAGACCTCTAGCATTTCGCCTTCCCCGAAGTGCGACCGCCGCGGCCCGAATCTAACGTGTGTCTTTCAGAGAGAAAGGAGCTTTTTTTTAGTCTCGGTGTTTACACGATAGATAGGTGCAAAGTAATCACTCCGCCACTTTTCTTAATTTTTTTTATCACGTGTAGTCTTTCATCCTAGTTTTCTATTTGCTACCGCTGGTTGTGAAATAATTTTCTGAAATTTTCAACTCCAGGACACAATTGATTAAATATCGAAAAGGTACGTCTATTTTCTGTCATACTCACCTTATAAAGCTGAAAAGGTAAGCAAGCCAATCTCACAATGAAAATTTTATTAGGAACACTGAGTTCTATATATTTATCGGAGTGGCTTGCAGCTTGCTTTCAATGAAAACCAACTAGACAGGGTAAATGTGTCCATGCAAGTATGCCTACCCATTAGGTACTCTCCTGCATGAGGCAGCTAGATGACGGTTCGAGGAAGCAGTCCCAAACACGAATTTAACGCACCAAATCATTGCGATAAGAGCTAAGACCTGCAGTTGTTTATGAACAGTCCACGAGTTATTTCTTTGTCATTATAAGGTGCACGCTCTGGTCTGCTATATGGATGCACAATGTGTGAGCAACAGCTGAGAGGCTACGGCTTAGGGGGAAAGAGCAGATGCGGGACTGCATCGCTGGTATCTCGCCTCTTGCGCTCGCTACGAGAGTGCCCCGAGTACCGACTAACTTCACCTTCGCTCTCCTGCGGATGCTTTCACCCTTTATAAAAATCTTGTCTCGCGCTTGGCTACTCCTGATGACGTTTTTAGGAAGCTTCGCATGCGTGCAAACCTCCTCTCCGTCGTCACATTACCGGAGCACTGCAGTTTCACTAACGACAATTTCAGCAAGACTGCTGCGTTACAAAATTCGGCAGACGCATGATCACACGCAAGCAAAATCGGCGCCAGCACTTTCAAACTTGAAATTTTTAAAACGTGAAATACCACCAGCTTCTTGCAAATCTACAACAAAGAAGTGCGCATCGCAGAGCCTTCGGAAGCATTTCCTAGTCCGATGCGTCACATGCGGCATGTTGACGACAGGTCACGAACCTAACCCTATGCGTATTTGTGTATGAGCAGTGAAAACAACTCGCTTCACAACTGTGCCTCGTAAATCCCAGTCGCAAAATGTGGTAGGGTTTTAACGTCGTTAAACCGATTACACGTACGAAAATATGTGTTCAGCCTGGTTACCTGATGGTTTTGGTTTGCGGGATCGTCGGCATGTCACGATATTAGACTCCAGTTAATATCTGATTGAGGTTAAGCTAAGCTGATCTGATCTATTTGCGTTGCAGGTGTGAGTTGATGAAAACGGTAATGTGCAATGCACAGTGCGAAAATGTATGGTAGTCCAACATGAGCCGTTATAGGCTGTGACCATAGCGTAATGGTCTCGTGCCGTGGCCTCCGACGCTTATCTCTTCGCGGCGCCGCACGTTGAAAACCCAGTAGGGACGAATGATATTTACTTTATTTCTGCACGTCAATGCCAAGAACACAATATTCTTAGTTTGGTTAGACCCCATTAAGCAGTGTTTTGCACTGAAAAAGTTTGCGGCAGCCATCGAAGCCCCCCTATAGAGAACGAAGATAATGTAATGAAGTACCGATGGCGACCTGGCGGTAGGAATCCAGTTTCGCTTTCAGAGTTATTTCAGAAAATGTCACTTTTTACGATGGCAGCTTGAGGAGGGCTTAATTTGCCGCATCGGAGCAGCAGTTAACAATAATTACTAATTGATGCAGTTCTGAAAGACGTGAAGAACTCAATAAATGAAATATATTTCTGCTCTCTTTAGTTTCGTGATGCTTCAAATCCAGAATAGTTTTGAGGAACTCCCAAAACCGAAACTTACCATCGCGCTCGCTCAGTGGCTTTGGCGTTGGGCTGCTGACACTGGGGTCACAGGAGCAATCTCACGATTTCGATGAACGACCCTGTCTTGGGCGATGCCAGCGCGATCAAGTTGGCAAAAATTATTCCGCAGTTCTCCAATATAGCGTTTCTTATAGACAATATGTCGCTTTGGGACGTTTAACCCAATACTTTAAAACTTGAAAATTCCAAACCAAGTGTGGATTTCGTTGGCTAGTCCTTGTTTGGTATTGTTACCGTGTTTTTCCAATTATTCGGATGTGTACTCGCGAAAGTTTACGCTGTTCACGCCTCTTCAATCACAGCTCGGAACTTACCCAACTTGCTGCAGCTTGCGCGAGGCAGGTCGGCCGCTACAGAAGATCGAACTTTTATCGCCTGTTGCTCTGGCACAGTCATCGCTTTTTTTTCTTCCATGCATTCAAGTGGATAGCACGGTCGTATAAAATAAAGAATTGCTTTCCAATGCAAACCACATTCGTACTCAAACCCAACGAGTAAAAGGCGGGTTTATTGAAAGGGGTGTTACTGGCCTCCCCAAGGAAGATAGTGAAGTAACAAAAGAGCTGACTTAGTAATTATCACATTTGAGGCTGACCACTTGTCGTTTCTCGCACAATTTTTTTTTGTTTTCTTCCCCTGTACTTAAAAAAATTAAGTTGCACAGCTTTTTGCTTCTGACAGGGGCGGTTGAGCTTGCCATAGTAGCCATGGCAAGTCTTCGGCATATACCGTAGTGTCTTGGTTCAGCATCTACATGTGGGAAAGGGGACCACGCTCAGCTTATTAACGACAATCCACGGTAGCGTATGCCATGAGTAGTTTACGGCCCATCTGAGGCCAAAACGTCCATTTCTTCTCGACGTTCTGGTACCATGTACGAGCGCCGTCCTCCAGGCGGCAGAGGACGTACCTCAACTTTGGGGCGTAATTTCATTGGTTAAACTAGGCACCAAATTCAAGCTGAGCGAGTCAGACTTGCACTTCCTCAGTCTAAATGCTCTGTAAGGACTTTGGTAGTCTTGGCTCTAAGGATAGAGCCTCATCGACTGGTTCGATGAAATGGCATGTAGACAAGCAGAAGCCTGAGGTAGTCGGCAGGAAGGGGGCGTGTAACATATGCCAGACACCTACACAACGCTCTACCTCAAAAACTGGTCACGGAACAAATGAACGAGGCAACGCTTACAAGCAGCGTTACAGCTTCAAGAGCTCGAGAGACATCAAATCCTCGATTTTGAAGCAACACCTGGTGTCAACAGATGGCAATAAATGCAGGGAAATGGCGAGCACATATACCTTCTAAACTTGCCATTTCACGAGCAGTTTTAGCCACACATCAAAGCAATAAATATTTGCCTTAAATAAGAACCTTCGGCTTAAATCTACAAAGCTTCCGCGTAAATATAGAAATCTTCCGCTAGAATGCTCCGCAGTACGGGTGTCATAAGGACCTGGCGACCGTCCTGTTGTTCATTTTGTGTTATTGTCCTTGTTTTTTTGCGTCGTTGTTATCCATTAGCTATGACTCTTCACGAGATTCACAAGACTGGTTTCATAACGCTCCGTTCTGTGATAATGATTATCACGTGGTAAGCGCACGAGGAAGCTCTTCTTAGCGGTAAGTTCGTTAGAAATGAGCCCACTTTTTTGTACAAACTTTTGTTAAATACAAGTTATATGCGCCACTCTACAGCACTGAAGCGGTCGATAAACACTCGTAACGTATTGCAATAAAAAATTTCGATGTTTATCAAAATGATGGTGGGTATGGTGCGGGCACGTAGAGGCTGTAAAATATGTCAGTAGAAAAGTTTATTATGTGGTAAAAAATGTTTGTTCACTTGAAAGTATATTCTCAACGTTCCGCACTATACATTACTCTGCGTTAAACCTTCTTGCAGAGCATGATAATTCAAAATAGCCTTACATGAAGATAAATTCTAAAGACCGTAGACTGAAATGTCAGATGTCAGGAATATCTTTAAGCGCACACATTGGTCGATGCAGAGGAACCATCGGCGTCCACTGAGGAAATTTGCGTAATTGACTATTCAGTTCACGTCCTGTTATTTCGAGCAGTCCTGCGCTGACATTTTCGATGACTATAATATTACTTGCAGAAGTTCAAACGCAGAATATCACTATGGAAAGCTAACGTGTATACGGCAGATCCATGAAATGTCATCTTATCAGAGATGAAAGTACCTCTGTGGATGCAGAGAAACGCTGCAAGGACTTACTTCAATTTCAAATGCAGTGCCAAAAAACTCCGAATAAAGTTATACTTTAACAATGCATGCCGAACGCCTCTTGCATTGCACACAATCTACTGTGGCTAGAATACACCAAGAGCATGACACAAACCTCAGCTGCAACCGGGAAAAAAATCTGTACACGCAGGACATTTCGTGCCTCCGCAGAACAAAACGCATAAAAAGTATCGCAAAGTTAGCCTGTCTACTGGCACCGCCAGAAACCATTCGTGGACATTAGTGGTTTTCAAATTACTATGAAAAACCGCCTATTTTTTTTGCCTGGTCCGTACCATGGCTGCTTTATCGATGGTCCAGCTTCTTGTAAAGCAACATAATTTACGAGACACCTACTAGTTTTCGGTTATCTATTGCCTTAGGTGGCTTTTCCAACTACGTGTACCTGCATGAAATCCGTCAGATTATTTCAACGCTGTGGCACATTCTTCACAAGCAACACCCTCTCACGATGCGAACCACTGCTTACGAAGGGTAGGGATAGCCGGGCAGCTGACTATCACGCTCAGGAACAGGTGAAGGAAAGATAAAAAACTGACGAAACCGTTTGTAGACACTAAAACAATGAGCGAGTACTCTATTAGGCGCCTGAAAACGAGAAAAATTGATCAAACATAATGCAATTGCACGCAAGCAAAAGTACATAGAGAAAAGTTAACCGCAGAGGTAGCGCCTTTCAACCTGTTGGCTGGCTACGCTAGCAACGTTGTGCGAGGAGTTTAAGGGAAGGTGGGCCCTTGCTCAGTGCTAAGAGCGATGTAACAGCGCCCGCGGTGGACTCTGGGGCTGATCTTGTCTCTAAATGGTGACAGCAGGAACGGACTATGGCCTACTGTGATTGAATGTGTGCGTAGATGGTGTCTTGAGTTGACTATGTTATACTGTCAGTGAATGTGTGCATAGATTGTGACTGCGGGAGTGGAATATATGCTATTATAAGTGACTGCGCATAGCGGGGCAGATCCGGCAGGTTTCAGGTCATTATTAACATATAAGTGACGTTACGGTGGAACAACTGCCGGCAGAGTAGGCAAGCCCAATCCCACCTGTAGCATACAACTCAACTCAACTCTGGGGCTTAGCGCACTCTACAGGCCACTACCCACGTCCGCCGCTCCACGACTCCACCTGAGCTGAAGGTAACGCGCAGGACACCGCGAGAGGCTACTGGCATCAGGAACCAAGAGGCATGCTAGATAAAAGGTAGGCCAAAGCGAACACAGTCCCGCCGTTCAATTCCTGACGCCTCCACGCTCGAAGGACATGTACTTTCTTCCGCACCTTTATTTCGTGACGAGAAAGTGCTACGCTTCTTTGCTACGTTTTGACCTTTCTCATGGGCGCGGCTCAAGAATAGTTGCACCAGCTCCAGAGAAAACGTGTTCTGTGCCGAATGGCGACATCGCACTGCGACACCTACGAACGTAAGCGAGAAACGTCAGCATCCAGGCAGTTCTGCGCCATTGCTCAAATATTCCGCTATCTTTTCGTAGGTATTTGTATCATGGTGGACTCGATGACGCGAGGAGTTTCCTGTTCATTTCCTACATGTTTAAAGGTGTGAGGCGCGGACAGAAGGCCAAGGATTCTTTAATTTGCCCGTCAGCCTTCTGACATATAATGGTTTAGAGAACAAAGGGAATTCTATCGCGATATGGTAAGATATGAGGCTCTCTTTTATCCTGCCCATTGAGGTAAGGATGACGATCCAATGCACATTGAAGTAATGAAAATAAATATGTAAACTTCTCTTGTTGGAATTCGCGGCAAGGGTAAGCTTTCCGAGTTGTTTGTACGTTGCATTACTGTGCCTAACGTTGAATTTCTTCTTGGACTGGACAACAAGCATTCTTCTCTTTGAAGACTAGGTCATCTCCTATCTCCCACGGATATCATTTCTGGTATGACATCGGAATGTGCCACTTCCCCTTAAAAAGTGAGATAAGGGTTTCAACGATGAAATTCTCCCAAGTAGTAGGCTGATGTCTTCGTGTGCATAAAATGCGTTTCCGCCAGCTGCATCGTCTCACAGTAAAGATTTTATAAGTCGAGAAATTTTGAGGAAAGTGGGGCATTTTTCGGCGTCGCTAATTGCGCACACGGGAAGCGAAGGTTGCGGCGCTCGTTGGTATGACAGGCAGGTTGGTATGACATTATAACACTGAAACAGCGCACCAGCCCAAGGACGAGGGAACATGAGACCAGACAAAGGGCTGATTTACAAATTAGAAGTTTATTCAGAGCACAAACGCCTCAGTAAAAAAAAAAACTTTGAATACAACAGGAGCAAAACACGTAAAACATGTTGTTTGCTAAGAGATTCTAGGATACAACGGGAAAATCGTGTTCGGCAGGAATGCAGCCGGTAACACTCACATGCATGACCGGGATAGCTATTGCTATCCACTGGCTCAAAATTTTAAATTTTTAGATACCAACAAAGGCAGCATTAATACGGAGATTACAGAAGCCTCAGGTAATAAGAAGTTAGGCGGGATGTCGGTTAGCAATCCAGGTATCCGCATCTCAAAATAGCATGATTATCTTGTGTCGCCCTATAATCAGTGATTAAGCATCGTTTTAGCTTATTTTATCGGTGTTTTTATACAGGTTTTTACTTATAAAGGTTGCGTTCTGAATAAATTCTTCAATTCTAAGTCAGTGCTGTGTTGTGCCTCATATTCCGGCGTCCTTGCGCAGGCGCGCTGTTTTAGCCTTATTATGTGCTTCCAACTTGCCCATCAATCCACGTTGTTTGGCCGCAAACTTGCTTGTCAAAACCGATCACCTGAATTTCTGCCGTCCTGTGCTGTGCGTGCATTTTGATAAAATCCTATTCGTTACACTGACCGCAATTGGTTGCATTGCCCTCAGATTACGTACCCATTTCCATATCTTGATTTCGACAAGGTTGCCGTTAACACCCATTTATCCCTGACCCACTCTGCACACTTCGTCTCTGTTAACGTTCCGTCTGTTTTTTTTTTCCCCTTTCTATAGCACGTTGAGTGGTTCTTCATACATGTGCAACCCTTTTAATGAGCCTCCGCATATCTGCCCCATCAGTGACTGCCAGCAATATACATTCTGGAAATTTTATCTTCAGGGATAATGGTCATCTGCCACTCTTGATATGCGGAACCTGCCAACTTTACTCCACCCCATGCTTATTCATTCTATAAGTTTTTCGCTTTCCTGGTCTGAATCTGCGGCCACTACTTCCCCTAAATGGATGTATTCCTCAACCACTTCCAACGATGCGCTGCATATCTCAAAATTCTGCTCGCTTTCCAGACTGTTAAACATTTCTTGCCTTTTTGCTTTCAATGTACAGGTTATTCCTCAGGCTTTGAAAAATCGTCTATTGAGTCAGTTACAAAGGTAAATCATTCTTTTCTATAATTACTGTTGTTCTGGGGATGCTTCAAATATTTGTCACGATTTCTGCATATGGCTTTCTAGAGCTTGGTTTCCTTTGAACGTCTGATGAGTTTTCAGCTCAGCCAAATGCGTTCTCTTAAGCTGC
This sequence comes from Amblyomma americanum, assembly GCA_030143305.2. Classification (NCBI taxonomy): domain Eukaryota; kingdom Metazoa; phylum Arthropoda; class Arachnida; order Ixodida; family Ixodidae; genus Amblyomma; species Amblyomma americanum. The sequence continues at coordinate 80,413 of JARKHS020006957.1, forward strand.
GAAAAATGCTCATCGTTCGTTATAGTCTTCGCAGACCTGAGTGATGATGCGAATAAGTAGAATAGCCTTTTCAAAATCCAGCCTGGCTCTTCTGTCGACTGAGGTCGAGGTTGCTGGAATTATATTAGTGATTACCTTAGCGACCCCTTGAACGCAACAGAAACTAAGCTCATTGTTCGCAGTTTTTCAGGTCTTTGGGTGCCCTTTCTATTGGATTATGACAGGGTTAGTGGTGTTCAAGGTTCTATTACGCTCGAGATGAGCAAGCGTGGCACATAAAAAATTGGAGGGGATAATTCAGCTCTCTCTTAAAAGTATGATGTGATAGCCTAATATCTTAATTACCATATATGCAGAGGGTCGTTCTCTAGATTAAATTCATATATTCCTGGGAGTTCTCATATCCCACCTGGAGCAGTGGTGCAGCGGTTAAGCGTTGCGCCACTGCCATGCGATCGCAGATGCTCTAAAATCTGTGCCTTGCGTCACCCAGGTTGCTCTTCCCGAGCGACCAGTCATTAATTTCACTGCCATGTGACAATCTGCGCAGCTTGCTCACTAACCAGTGCGCAGGCTGCGATGGCGCCGCAAGGTCACCTGAGCCAGGTGGCCCGCCTGCCTGCTTAGTTGCCCTCTCGACGCCATCTGCCAGGATCCGGCTCGTGACTTTGTGTTCGCAGCGCCGACCACCTTGACACCGGAATTTCTGCGTAACAAAGCCTTTGACACTATCGTGGTAAAAGGTGTAAAGCTTTTATATCGCTATCTCCAGTCCGTTCTGGAACAAACCCTCGCGCTGCAGTCTTAGCAGTACTTCGATTCATTTTACGGCTGTCAATACTATTCCGAAAAAGCGCGCCCCTAACTCAAGAAACCTATTTTTAAAAATTGAAGAAAGCCATTGGTGAAAGAGCCTGTAGACTTTCAAGTTAATCTTATTACGTGTAGCCTCTCCTGGCGTTCTTTCGCCGATGACACACTCAACCATTGTGACGGATGAAGTACCACTTCCCTTAATTCTAACACGAACGTTCGTGTACGTTCTTTATACTGATATTAGTGTTGTCGAACGTTTGCCGCTGGGTCCCACATTATGGCGCACGGAGAGTTCCTCGCGGCTTATAATACCGGCTGCTCTGCAGTTACCACCGCTTGGAGTTGCACCCAGCGGCTATTTCTCCGTGGCGTGGTCAGTCAAAACACAGCACGCGAGCATCCATGTGAAGTTCATAGGCGACGGTACTTCCACTAATCCGGAAGTCGGACTTCTTCGAAACTGCAATGTCAGATGTTGAAGAACCTTATAATGCTACCTACAGCTTCTCGACTGCAACAACTGCGACGATCTTAGTGCCCACCAATTGGGTGTAGAATAAACCTGATGTGTAACTTGTGCTGACAATCCATGTGCATGAAAATGTACATGCCAGACATACACGGCACCCGGTGACCATGAAAACTGCTTGTACCACTTCGGTATGTACCATTCCAAAAGTCGTTTTCACCTGTGCTCTCACGCAGTCATTTGCTGTTGTAAAAGAACTTCGGCTACTGGCAAATGTCAGCAGGAAAGCTGCTTGGTGTTTTCTCTGAACAGTTGTCGGTGGCAAGTACATTTCAGGGAAAGATAGTGCTTCGGAAATTACTGCCGGTCCGTAAGTTCTCATACGCTTTTATGCTATGAATATTCGCATTACTGAAGCCTAAAATTAAATCGGAGGCTTGAGGACGTTTCGTGTGGTCGAGTAAGTAGTTCGTGCCGAAAGGAAAAGAAACACCGACCAAAGTTGTTAAAAAAGGCTAGACGTTTCTGCTTCTTCCTTGTTCGCTAAACTAAAAACGCAAAGCATTAACCGCCGTAGTAAGCTGTTTCCTAAGAATTGTTTCTAAGCCATCTAACTGAAGATCACACCACGGGGGCGCGCTCATATGCTCTAGCAATAAGGATTATCCGCCTTGGAATAAAGGTGTTTCGGATCACAGCAATCATGGCACACAAATTGTAGCATGCCTCCGTGTTACTGAAATGGTTGCGCTTTACAAGTATTAAACCAGGTGCCTAGGCGCAAAGACCGCTCTCCGTTTTGACCTGCAGAGCCCGAAATCACGCTAATCACAGTCCACATCGAGGGTAGCTAACTCATTGCTCGTAAGGCTGGACTTCGGTTGCATACTGGCCCTGAAAGCCGATTGTAGTTACGCGAATGATGACTCCGCCTCGGCTAGCTGGCGGCGACAATGCCCAGCTTGACCACTGCAGCGTATCTTACATCGCCGCTCTTGCCCAGTTGAGAGTCCGCTCGATCACAACCTTCCACATTATTCTGTTCGTCCTGCACAGGACAGCTTGCTGTTTGGTGACGCTCCGCTAGATGGCGATACCGTCTAAAGTCTGTGCAATGCGATTTTAGCCGTTTCAAGAAGGAATAAATATTTCTGCAAGCCATTACTGCCTCGTTTGTCAAAAAAATGATAGATGCAGCTTGTTAATTGCTTTTACGCTGTTGCACTGTTTATTTTGAATTTTAGTAATTTAGATCCTTCTATGGCCATTTGACGTCGCATTTGCTTGCGATTCCTTGATACGCGCGCAAAGTTAACGCTCTGAACACTTTTTTTGCTCTTTGTTTCGCGCTCGTTCGTGCTTCACGCTGCTGTTTGTAGTTTCCCCGTGATCGGTTTTACCGGCAGCGCTGCGCCGACATCTGAACGTCGTTTTCCGCCAAAGCGAGTCATTTTCCATTTCTGTTGAGCGGTGAGAGCATCAGCCTTACTGGGGCTACGCCGCTAATCATCCTGAATAAAACCGTCGGCTAGTGTGTCCCTCCTTTTATTTGCAAATCACAAATCATTTTAAGTCAGCGTTTTACGTTAGCGGTATTAAAGCAGGGTGTGTACGTGTGTTTCAGCTTTAGTTAAGTAACTACTGCTAGGCTATTCTCGGATATTTGACGTCCTACGAGCTGTTCTCTTTACGCGGGTTCTGGAGAAATTTAAACACAGGAAAGAAAAGCTCAGATTTGTTTCTACACAATGAGGTCTGCTTGCGATCGCATTCTAGCAGCATTTTTTTTTATCCAAGAACTCTCTTCCGGCCGCTTGAGTGTTGTAATTCACCTTGCTGTCATTGCCATCACTGACACTCGTGTTAAGAAGGCTCTAGTTACGCTTAGAATTGCCGATTGGAATGGGCAGTATTAATTATCATGAAGTGATCATGAGATCCGTCGCGATGGCTTTCTGGCTTTGACGTTCGGCTGCTGATTCCAAGGTCACGGGTTAATCGATATCGGCCGCGTGTCGATAAAGTCGGAATACAAAACCGCTCATGCGCTGTGCAAAGTCAGCGTATTGTAAAAAAACAATTTTACTCCAAATTAAACTGTGCCCACCGCTACGGCGTCCCTCAATGTCCATGTGTCGCTTCAGGATACTAAACCCCGCAATTCACAAGTTATCATGAAGTGGAAGTTTTATAGGTTTTATTAAATTCAGTGACAGCATGAATACAACCATGAAATTCAAGGAATATGCTGTTGATGCCTTGTTTGATTGCAGGTCATGATGAAAATATCGAAGAATACTGTGGATAATAAATGTAATTGCCTCATTGTTTTTATTTGAGTGGGCCTGCCCTCGACTATTTGATTTGCTATGTGCCGTTTTTTGTTCCCAGAATCTTAATCTTGTTCAAGTATTGTGATTTGCCTGAGGTATTTGCTTGGTATTGACAAAGCATAAAAAGCAGCTCTTAGAATCGTAGCAATCTGGAAGGTTTAATCCATGGACTCCTGATGCTTTCCTTTCATTACGATTAGAGCTTTAGCGCAGAGGTAATGAACTGTGTGGTGCTGCTGCGTATTTACGCAGGCTGTTAGACAATGTAAAGAAGTGGGCCTTTGGCAGGAAAGGACGCTTGAAGTTTTTATAGCCCATTGCACCGTGCAGAGCGGAAGCTGTCCCTGTTTCATTTTGTGTATTTATATTTAGGCGCAAGCGGTCCAAAAAAAGCTTTGAGAGGGCCTCCTGGCCTGCTGAAATTCTAAAGATTTTGGAAGCACTCTTGGCTGCTGGTGCGGTTTTCCTTTAACTTCATGCTTTATTGTATAGGTGCAGGCTGTTTGCTAATGTTCATTGCATAAGCCCTATTATTTCTTTGAACTTTAGGACTCCCATTGTTGGTCAGAGGAGCTAGGACCTGGGCTGGTTTCATGCAAAGTATTGACAAGTCCTACGGTTGCATTGTTCTGACAGCAATGTGAAAACTGTATTTATGACTGCGCCTGGAGTTTTTTCAGTCTACATGTGAGCAGGTTTACTAATGCTCATTCTGCCGTGTTTTCAGTAATCACTTTGCTTGCTGTGTCCTCATCTTGAGCAGCATTGTACGGATGAAAAGGACCTGTTTGCTGATGAAGTGTTAGGAACCTTATACAAACGCAGGTATGTTTGTCTCATTTTTCAGGTGCACCCCTGTGTGTCACTGAATGCAATGTCAAAGATTTAATCCACCTCTAGCGAATACACAACTGGTACAGGTATTACCAAGACAGGAACATCTCTGTTCGTAAGATGAGGCAGGACGTCAACCATCAGTCATTTTTGATTCAGCAACATGTTGCAGGTAAGAAAAAGCGTGATTTCGCGTTGCAGCATAGTAAATTCAGTGGGTACACTCTGGTAGACATCACACTTTTGCAGAACGCTCAGGCAGCTTGCACCAGGCCGTAAAAAGTGAAATCACAAAGGAGCCAATGGTGTGCGGGCAAATTGCTTCATGTTCAGGTTCATGTGGCTCCAGTCAGTGCAAGCGTCGCTCTTAAAAACTAGACGCTACGACAAGGTGTCGACTTTTTTGAAGAGGAGGACACCGGTCGAGCACTCCACACAAGAGTGAAGCAAACGGTACGTGCTTTTTTTTTGTCGCAAATTGTCGCAGACTCCTGCAGTTACAGCCACCTCCTCCTCAAGGCAGTTAAGCAACAAAACAGAAAAGGCAAATGTTCTCAACTTAGTTATCGTAATGCAGTACACTTGAAATTTAATTCTTAGCTTTCTGTGTCCGTACGGGCCGCTTTAATTTTGCTTCTGTCAATGGCCTCCGCGGTGGGTGACTTCTTGAATTTGTATTAAGCCATTGCACGCTGTACCAAAGCCACTGACAATGACATCATGCGCATCGTTGATTTACTACGCTTATTTTTTTACTTGTGCTGTCACTCCTTGTGGTCTGGTATTAGCTCTGACTCCTGGTTAGCCATTGCAGGTGGACCTACCTGTGCGTTTGGTTCACCAAGTATTTTTCACTTTTGCAGGCTGCTGAACAAAGCTGAATCTGACTTCGCCATGTTGTCATCTATTTTAATCATTCTCTGCAAAAGAAGTGATCTTTGAAACCTAGGGATCTCTTTCTTGCTATCCATCAACTTCAGAGCAAGTTGCTCATTAGAGCATCCATTGTGAACAAGACCCAGAGCCGAAACGTCATTTCATTTTAATAACTGGTCGCCACTAGACACTTGGCAGCTAATCAAATGCTTATCATTATAGTGTCAACCAAACCTGCTATGAAGCAAGAAGCCTTCGGCGATTCTTGCAACGCACTGAAGCTTGTCGCTTCCCGCTTTTCATTTAGTGAACAAGCGTTCTGTTCTTTTTTTCAGAGGAATATTTTAGAGGACCAAGTGAGGTTGGGTTGGATTTTTGTTTAACGTCTGCGTCTTACAAATGTCCAGTGCAGTTCGAATCAAAGGCCATCTCTAACGAACTTTTGGCATACCTTACTGCCTATGAATATGCTATGTACCGCATAAAGGAAAGCTGAAACGTTTCTATGTATTCTTAAGATGTAATACTGTTCTAAAACCGTTTGAAAAGTTCTATATTCGACTGTGTGTGCACCTGAAGGCGTATAGCGCAGGTAGACAGCATTCAAAAGAGATTTTATGTTATAAGAAAAAATTGCGTTCACAAACTCTTTTCCGTTCAAAAATGATATTGCCCAGAATTGTTGGGTAGCGTTCCCAGTTGAGAAGTTGTGACACTCTTAATGTAAAGGTCTATCTATTGTCAGCAGGAGTACTGCCACCGAGGATTTCAATGTCCAGAACTTAAAAGGAACGCTTGACGATAATGGCAATGATTTCATTCGTGCAATTTTACATTGTCTGAGTAGATTTCTGTGCATTTGTTGTTTTGACGGCGCAACTATAATACTGTGGCAAGAGTCAGCCTGTGCTTTCGCGCCGCGAACATCAGCATGGATAGGCCGGCGCCATCTGCTGCACGAATGCCGATTCAGACGCAAGCGGTCGGCGCCGTCTAGTCTTGTTAGCATATGCAAAATACGAAAGCTTTCGCAAAGGCGATGGTCGAGCGGTGTGATGCATGTTGAACTAAAGCAGCTTACGTTCCTTGGCTTCTTTTACATGTACGTCAAATACCATAGGAAAGTTTTTTGTATTTGTGTGGGCCGGTTTCCATTCGTACGCACTTTCAATCCAGCTCATTCGTTTCCCTATAAACTTACCAGCGATTGTTGTAAATAAAATGAAAAACAGATGTATGACATTCAAACAGTTAACTACCACCACATGAAGCAGCTGCGAGTTTTGTCAAACTTGTTTTTCAGTCGCTAAATTTCGCTGGTTATTTTAGCGGTGTTCATAAGGGTACAAAATGGGTACATGCATGGGTACACGAAAGGTAGATGCATGTCTAGAAAAACAAATTTTCACGGCGTCGCTGCTTTGCGGAGACCTGTTCTATAACTGCAAACTGCGCCACATTACACGAATTTCGTACCTTGTGTACAACCTGCACCATGTGGTTATTTTTATCACCGTGGTTTGTGCACTTTGCGAAATAGCGCAAAAGAGAATATTTACAGTTGGTTCATGTGCCACGTAGTAGAATCATCTGCCATACCCTTATGGTGGGCTTACTCTTAGCTGCAGGCAGTGAGAAGTGGAAAAGCCAATTTTTGAATAGTGCAAACTCAAATGCCAATTTCTCCAAAAAAAAGTAAGGACTGTAATTTTTGCTCTTTATGGTTTCATAGCATGGGTTTACGGCAAGGGCTTTTTTTTTTCGAGAGAAACTAGTTTCAATTGTGTGTATCAAATATTTTACTATAAAAATGCTCCAGATCGAATGCATTAGGACGGCGTGGAGGGAGGCTGCACGCGCAGATTACCATCTGACGAGGGTACAACCATTCGACCACCCCCTCTATATAAACTGTGTTGGAGCGCGTACAGAACTCAGCGAAGCGTCAGAGGCACGAAGGAGAGTGTGCCGAGAGCATGTGTGCAGGAAGACAGAGCGCCAGATGTATGGGGGCGCCGTGCCCCACAGGAAAAGGGGGGGCTAAGCGGGCAGCCAGCCTCGGTGCAGCGCTTGTAGGGAAGAACTGGCGTGAGTCGTATTGGCTGCGAACGCCGGGCAGCATCTCGGGAGAGGATGCTGGCACACCTAAAATAGCTGCCAGACCTCGTAATCTTAAGAAGACCACAGCAGCACAACCACTTGGTGGGTAATCGAATTGCCATCTTGGCAGAGTAATTTAATGTGGCAGTGATCTTGGATGAATATTTTTTCAGCTGTTTCGTTTCGCTGCAGCGACATCTCTTTCCTCAGTCACTCTCGCATGCCAGCAAGCGTTGATTATCCGTATCATTTATTGTCTTATAACATACATTATTTTTTTGCACGCATTATGTTTCAGATCATCTCTCTTTACACTGTGTATGGAAGCAACCAGCCTAAGGGTTTGCATCGTCAACCAATTATTGAGGCTGAGGTTTTATTTACCGAGCGCAACATTGTAACATTTCATTACCTCGTTCATGAGTCGCTTCGCCATGTTTCTTCATCTCACTAAATTCATCTCAATCTCGCAATAATTTCGAAAAGCTGCTCTGTACTGTATTACAGTATTAAATCATACCACCTTAACATTCAGGCATCGACGTGCCTTCGACAGGAGGCCCCTGAGGTGTTGCTTTCACCAAACTGCAAGAAATGAAGTGTACATTAGTTAAGCGTTCCTTTTAAAAAGCATTCTGGCTTCTCTATACATGCCGAAAGACTTAAAGTTGAGAATTAATGATTATGCTACGGTACTATTTGTAGGATTTATGTAATATTAGCTACAAGCGCTCACAACCTCAAAGATATCGGCTGAATATGGAACTGCGCATATCTGATGCAATATAATGCCTAACCGGCAAAGTTGGTTGAGTGCATGTTTAAAAAAGTGCGGTGTAAAAGCACAAACTTCTAGGCGAATCGTACACAGAGATTCCCAGTACCACGCCATACATGAGCCCCTCATTCATAAATTTCCTCAACGAAGTAGGCATGAATAATAATGTTTTAAATCGCGCAGTCCAACTTTTTCGGACATCGCTTTCAGTTCTGAGGCAACAACGGAACATTGTAAAATACTGTTATGCACATATTGATGAAAATGGCAAAACCGTAAGATGCACAGCAAAATCATGCTTATAAAAAGTGTCCTACGCTCGCACCGAGTAGTTAACACGGCAAAATAAAACCAATGGGGTGCGTTTCTGCGAGTAATTGTGACGCATCTTTTGAATATTGCAATACTGCTTAGAAAAATTTGATGGCGATGGTATAATCTCCCGATGCGTAGCAAAATGTGTCCAAATTTTGCCGTGCGCTCCAGCCCAGTCTTTAATATTGCCCTATAAAGCCAATAATGTGAGTTTATTATAAAAATTAGCAGAAACCCGCAAGCTTCTATGGGGTAGACCTCCGAATATATTGACTGTGATGCAATCTTAAGATGTTCCAGATAATTGCGTTCATAAAATTCCTGCAAGAAAATATGCTTTGCCTAGAGTTTTGTCGTATGGTAATGTGATTGCCGCGAAAGTTAGTCTTTATCGCGTCAAGCTGAGTGTCAAAGGACCTCTTACTCAGTAAGCAGCGTTAGGGATGCCATCTGTTTTTTCGTCACAAGACACGCAAGATTGCTGAACATCTACATATCCAGCAGTGGCCATGACTCACCACTATATACAGCGAATATGGGAGGACTAGTTTTTATAGACAACAAACCGATGGGCCCGAGTAGAGCATATTTCATTGGCATTTTTTCCTGACGCTGCGCATACCGGAAAGAGGTTAAGTATGGAAATGCGCATATAAATAAGAATGCTTCTATGCACTCAGAGCATCTCTGTGTGCAGAGCCACGTGACAGTTAGTGAGGACAACGCATTTCTTTCGAAAATTGAATGCTGTTTTCAACTTAACAACGGCAAGATCGTTGCAGTTACAATTCAAATTTCATTTAGTGTTCAAGTTAAAATAAATGCAATTCGTTCAGAAGACAGCGTATAAAAACCTCTAGAGTCATATTACAACACCCCGTCACCTCTGTTATGTTTTTTTGTTGTTTACCCTTACATTTCGTTTTCGTCCGCACATTGGGTTAAATTTACTTTAGTCCCAATTTCGCAGTGCTCCTGTGCTATTTGAAGGCATCCATCAATGGGGTTCTTCGACTTCTTCGAATTCTTCGAGCTCTTCGACGGCTTCGAATCCATCGAATCCTTCGGTCCCCAAACCACACAGTAGGGTTGTCCTGAAAAGAGAAAGTGAGTAGTTATAGAGTTATCCAACAAATTGTTAATAGTGAGTGCACTGACCTGAGATTGCTAAGGTGGCACATCGCAACATTTTCTAATATCAAAAGGGTGGACGGAGATTTTATATAGTACCTGAAGAATTTTCGACCAAAATGTTTCTGCAGCACGTAGCCAAATAATCTCTCAGTACCAGGAAATATATGGGAATGGTTAACTGCAGCGTGTCCTTAGGAATGCAGGCTTTTTCTCTCATGCATCTTCACTATCCACTTCTCAAACCGTCGGCGATATATAAGCGCATTGGATGACTGATGACTAGAGACACAAACGCGACGGCTGTTTCCTTTACCTCTGACACAGGTGTACAAGTCGATGGGGACAACGATAAAGCATATGACCGCCGCAAACCTTTTTTGAAGGAAATAAAGACATTCTGTGGAAGCCAGATGTTGTATCCGTGGCCGAATAAACACGACCCATTCGGCGTGGTAGCTACTTTTTTATAGCACGAGAGAAAAATAGCTTACTATGCGCAGATTAAAAGGCTCAAGGAACGCTTGAATGGAACCGTCGCTCGTACAATAGCCATATTAACTGAAGCCAAATACAGGAAATCACACGTCACGCATATCGTCGTCGTTTTCCGCTATACCACAGCATAAAAAAACAAGCAGCCAGGATGACGTCATTTTTACTACGGCGCATCAGGCAGCTGCTACCACCCGCAATGAGCTGCTGCCGAACGTCGCTTGCAAATCAGTCTTGGCGTCGGCGCCCACGTACATGTCACAGCAGAGTTAAGAAGGTTTGTCTTGTGTATTACAGACAAGCAGCTCCTCCATTAGAAAGCAAGAGCGCACCTCGCCGCCCTGCACTGGCTGAATAGTCTTTGCGCCGTTTCTTCCGCGCGTACAAACCTCTATTATGCCCGACTGGACTTACGTAGAACGTCATCCCTAAAATAGCGACAACACTCCGCCGACAGCTCACACATACCAAATGTAGTGTTTCTATCACACTTAAACAGCCCTATATAGCCCTTCTGGTTGCATATAATTAAGTCGTACCTGGATGGCTCTATTTATTTTTTCCTTGTGCACTCCAACTATATTTCTTACAAAGAAATGAATGCCAGAAACGTTTCTTCATTTCTTTTTTCTCTACAGTCGTTAAACAGCTACGTCAACTTCTATCCACCATGTAATAGGGATACTGAGTCGTACTTACTGCGAGGTACAAAGAGGGCTATCAAAACGAAACAATTTTTCTTTGCAAATCCCAAATTGTGCTCATCACCCCAGTGGTCGGGCAGCTGACCTGATGACAAGAACAATGCGAACTGGTTCAAATACATCTGTTTTATTTATTTTGCAAAAAAACTAAATGGAATTAAAAAGAAGCTAGAACTCACTGCTAACATTTACTAAATAAACACATTTTCCCGTTGAAAACATGTATTAGTATATAAAGGTTCCATTCAAGTAAGCGCGATTAATGCTCTCAATTCTGCAGAAGAATCGCATTGTTTTTTTTAGTTTTTCCATGTGTCTCCTACAGATACCCAAATTATACCTTTGCAATGAAATCTGTAGCGACGGAAAATTAAGATACGATAATTAAACTCGCCTCTAAATCTCAGCTGCGCAGAAGGGAAGGCAAATAGAGCGATGTTGAACTGAAGACGCAATGTTTTCAATTTTTCTTTCAGTGGCTGTTTAAAGTTTCTTTTTGCCCAACTATTTTTTCAGCAACATAATGCATTTATTCTAGAGCGATCTTCGCAGTGAACTTATGCTTGTTTATTTATTTCTGCACTCACTGCATTTTTAGCCATGCGAAAGTGGCAGTGCCTAGCTTGGAGAGCTCTGTTATTAATCAGGGTCTTATTCTGACTGAACGAAGTGACCAAGCACGAAATGCTGATTTCTCACAAAACTATATAATACAGGGATAAGGTGCATTACATTGCGTCCTTATAAAATGCCAGGCTTTGAAGCTTTCTATATAAATAGGAAACACGACGCACTTCTGGGGATATGAGTCATTTCTTGCACTGTACGTTAGGTGTCAAAATTAAGATGGAAAGTTCTCTTACCATTAATGTCTGTAATGATTGTAAGAGAAGCATATTCAGAGTCATTGCGCAAGGAGATTGTTATATTTTTTTTCCTATAAAATATAAAGTAAACATTAAAAATGGCGCGGAGAGAGAACGACAGCAACTATCGACAATAAACAAGTCACAATAGATGTAAACAAAAAGAATTTTAAGACAGAAGTTGTAAGTTGCACAGCTCAATCGATTACTCTTTTGCCAGTATAGATACGTACATTACATCGACGACACTACCGTTCACTGAAGCTGACAAATCTGGCCAATCAGTACAGGCCCTCTGATTGCCCCCTGTGGGCAAGCAACATGACCTGTACCTAGCGTTAACCTCGTACTGACTAATAATTGATGTGATCTCAGAGACTTTGTAGAGTATCAGGAAACCACCGTAATAAGTATTTGTGACATATATCTAATTTAACTCAATGCTTTTCACTCTGTTTATTTACAGGATTGGTAAATGTGTTGAATATGTTGTAGTTCTTGAAGAGTTACTAAGTAGTGCTGGAAAAATACCAAATTGTTTGCAAAACAAAAACAAAGTGGCTTGTCGCTCCCAAAAACCGAAAACACAATGTGGTGAAATTGGTTACTCTAATCATGACTGCTGGTAACTTCTTTCGTCTATTTTGAAAATTCTCAACGAAAATAAGTTTTCAACTTTCACCAGCCAGGAAAAATTCAGCCGAATGCAAAAACGCCTAAACTTCAATATTTTTTCGTATGACTAAAAAAAGGTCACAATCACTCTACAAACAAAAAGTTATTTCTCTGGAAGAGAAAGATCAGGTTTTTCCTTCTAAAAAAGCCCATCGTGAGCAAGTGATTCAATTATTGAATTTATCTGATTTGTTTTCAGTGTGCAATGGTGAATAATGCATATCCTAGATTTGAAATTTTCGCAGTGTCCTTGATCAACGATGAACACTATACGAGGAGTAAATGTGACCTCCCGTTAGTGCAATATAGATTTGTACTATAAGCACTTCCCAGTGTTTATTCACTGTTTAGACGTTTACCGTGCTGCATTGGAGACTTGGTAGCAGATGACCTTTTAGAACAAGAGACCACCTAAAATGAGGTGGCTAATTTTACCAGCCGAAAGAGGGCTATATTATTGAGATTGTACTGCTTTATTTAGAAATTTTGCTCATTTATCACAAAATGCATGCACAGACATCACAAAGTGTGTTTCCTCAAGCAGTATCGGCATTAACCGTCGCTTTCAAAAATGAAATATTTAGAGTTCTTTCTTTTCTTTTTTGTCTGTGTGTATGCGGGGGGGGGGGCAGTGGGGTGTCCAGTGCCTTCCTTGAGTTCAGCAGAAGGCAATCTGTCATTGGAAAACAAGCTATAAATAATCATTTAATAACGAAGTCATATTTAGATTTACGGCATAAGTTTCTAGGTGCAGAGCACGGTGGTCGTTGCGGCAATTGTCCCTTGGTGATGATTATTATGGCGCAAGGGCATCTATGGCCAAAGAGCGCCATGGCTCAAGGTATGGCTCAAGGCGCGGCGTCTTGAGGCAACAGCACCCACTGCTCTTTATGTTAGCCTAAGATCATACAAAATGACAAATCTTCCTAAATCTTGCGACATGTATGGGATGAATAGTAGAGTTGCTCAGTAAAACCGTTCTATAGAGTCGTCGTCTTTAAGTTGAGAAGTTGTATTAGCAGGTTTATGCTCAATCAGTCGTGCGGTTTTCGTGCATATAGTTAGGTGGAGTAAAGCTTCAGTATACTACCAATTGAATATAGCTTGCCAAAATAAGTTACACTACTGGATGACTCGTTTTAATTGAATTTTTGTCAAGTACGAACACGAGGCACCAATAAACATACCATCCATTGCGGCCCACATCATTTCCATCATCTGTCAAAGACCTACCATTTAAACGAACTAATGCACTTATATCTCAGTCATCATGAAGCGCAGATTGCGTCATCACCAACAATTCGTAATTTTTGCGTGATTTAATACCTTCGGTCTGTTTTTGGGAAGTGCAATTCTAATAATATCAAAGCCTATTCATACACTATACAGTAGGGTAAGTGTTATACCAAGCTCATCAGAAAAGTCATGTTCTCAAAACATTTGCATAAACCTCTATGTATTTTCTTTTAGGGTAAAGCTGATTGGTAGAAAATGCAAAGAAATCGATTATGACTCACGTCTGTTGTGCAGAACCCTTTGCGTTCGTTTCCAATGTGCGTCGAGCTCCCTTTGTCTCGTTAGTTAAGAATCGAGAAATGAGGCACTTCTCCATATTATTTCGCAAACCATTAGAATACCACAACAGATGAAGATCACCTCGTCGCTGCACCGTCTGTATGCCACACATATTTTATTAAGTGAAACTTTTCTCCGCACAAAAAAAAACAATGAACATTCGTGTTTCAATCACAGAATAACTGAAGCCTACACGTAATGCTTTCATCGTCTTCCCTTGAAGACCCATGACTGCTGAAAATTAGCTCAAATTCCAAGCCTCCTTTTATTGAAGCTTCAAATGGAAGTGCCTCTTCATGAGAATCAGAAATAGCACATTTTGTCTTTCATCACATTGACCGCTCGTCTCCATCTGGGGCCGATATCTGTAATTTAAGCCCTGCTCTGCTGTCGGCGCAAAACCATAATTAGCATGTTGGGCTACATACAAGATACACTATGTTCCAGAACAGAAACTGAATAGTCGATTTTTGATACGTTTATAATAATAACAATGAGTTTACGTTTCCTCTTTTACAAGGAAAGAAGCAGCCGTGAAAAAATTGTTTCGGAGAAGGGTGCTGGTAATGAGAGGGGAATTTTTGTTCAAAAATTTTGTGGGTTATCAATTGGGGCCTTTTTAACAGATTCAAAACAAATAAATATTCAAGAGGAAATTGTTAGTTCAATCATTCCTGAAACGTGTGATGATGTGTGGTGGTTGCCTGTTACGGCAGCTAATAAATATAATACTTATCGCATATTTTGTCACAGGGTAAAAAAAAGCCATGAAAATGGATTAGCTCGCTGAGCTAATCCAAATGACAAAGCCAAAGCTGCCGGCGTTCATGGTGGCCATCGGCGTTGGCCTTGACAACTTTCTAGACGCCGATGATCTTGAGGAAAGGAAGGGTGCATGGGCTATGATCCTATTTAAGGATATAAGCCGCGCAGCGGCCGCTCGCCTTGGGAGAAGGCGCAATGGAAGAAGAACACGCGGCTGGTGGCCGTGTATGCAGCAAGCGGCATCTTCAGAGCCTACGGGAAGGTGCTTCTACCGACCCCGAAATCATTGCCTGACATGAGGTTGCCTGTCTACGTGAGAATGAAGCGCGGAGAGATAAGCACGTGTCGGATAGGCACAAGGCACGTGAAGAACGCCTTGCCAAGCGTCTTCACCTTCCACCAGCCGCGTCTTCTTTCATTGCGCCTTGTAAATCATTGCCTGACATGAGGTTGCCTGTCTACGTGAGAATGAAGCGCGGAGAGATAAGCACGTGTCGGATAGGCACAAGGCACGTGAAGAACGCCTTGCCAAGCGTCTTCACCTTCCACCAGCCGCGTCTTCTTTCATTGCGCCTTGTAAATCATTGCCTGACATGAGGTTGCCTGTCTACGTGAGAATGAAGCGCGGAGAGATAAGCACGTGTCGGATAGGCACAAGGCACGTGAAGAACGCCTTGCCAAGCGTCTTCACCTTCCACCAGCCGCGTCTTCTTTCATTGCGCCTTGTAAATCATTGCCTGACATGAGGTTGTCTGTCTACGTGAGAATGAAGCGTGGAGTGATAAGCACGTGTCGGATAGGCATAAGGCACGTGAAGAACGCCTTGCCAAGCGTCTTCACCTTCCACCAGCCGCGTCTTCTTTCATTGCGCCTTGTAAATCATTGCCTGACATGAGGTTGTCTGTCTACGTGAGAATGAAGCGTGGAGTGATAAGCACGTGTCGGATAGGCACAAGGCACGTGAAGAACGCCTTGCCAAGCGTCTTCACCTTCCACCAGCCGCGTCTTCTTTCATTGCGCCTTGTAAATCATTGCCTGACATGAGGTTGTCTGTCTACGTGAGAATGAAGCGCGGAGAGATAAGCACGTGTCGGATAGGCACAAGGCACGTGAAGAACGCCTTGCCAAGCGTCTTCACCTTCCACCAGCCGCGTCTTCTTTCATTGCGCCTTGTAAATCATTGCCTGACATGAGGTTGTCTGTCTACGTGAGAATGAAGCGTGGAGTGATAAGCACGTGTCGGATAGGCACAAGGCACGTGAAGAACGCCTTGCCAAGCGTCTTCACCTTCCACCAGCCGCGTCTTCTTTCATTGCGCCTTGTAAATCATTGCCTGACATGAGGTTGTCTGTCTACGTGAGAATGAAGCGCGGAGAGATAAGCACGTGTCGGATAGGCACAAGGCACGTGAAGAACGCCTTGCCAAGCGTCTTCACCTTCCACCAGCCGCGTCTTCTTTCATTGCGCCTTGTAAATCATTGCCTGACATGAGGTTGTCTGTCTACGTGAGAATGAAGCGTGGAGTGATAAGCACGTGTCGGATAGGCACAAGGCACGTGAAGAACGCCTTGCCAAGCGTCTTCACCTTCCACCAGCCGCGTCTTCTTTCATTGCGCCTTGTAAATCATTGCCTGACATGAGGTTGTCTGTCTACGTGAGAATGAAGCGCGGAGAGATAAGCACGTGTCGGATAGGCATAAGGCACGTGAAGAACGCCTTGCCAAGCGTCTTCACCTTCCACCAGCCGCGTCTTCTTCCATTGCGCCTTGTAAATCATTGCCTGACATGAGGTTGTCTGTCTACGTGAGAATGAAGCGCGGAGAGATAAGCACGTGTCGGATAGGCACAAGGCACGTGAAGAACGCCTTGCCAAGCGTCTTCACCTTCCACCAGCCGCGTCTTCTTTCATTGCGCCTTGTAAATCATTGCCTGACATGAGGTTGTCTGTCTACGTGAGAATGAAGCGTGGAGTGATAAGCACGTGTCGGATAGGCACAAGGCACGTGAAGAACGCCTTGCCAAGCGTCTTCACCTTCCACCAGCCGCGTCTTCTTTCATTGCGCCTTGTAAATCATTGCCTGACATGAGGTTGTCTGTCTACGTGAGAATGAAGCGCGGAGAGATAAGCACGTGTCGGATAGGCACAAGGCACGTGAAGAACGCCTTGCCAAGCGTCTTCACCTTCCACCAGCCGCGTCTTCTTTCATTGCGCCTTGTAAATCATTCCCTGACATGAGGTTGTCTGTCTACGTGAGAATGAAGCGTGGAGTGATAAGCACGTGTCGGATAGGCACAAGGCACGTGAAGAACGCCTTGCCAAGCGTCTTCACCTTCCACCAGCCGCGTCTTCTTTCATTGCGCCTTGTAAATCATTGCCTGACATGAGGTTGTCTGTCTACGTGAGAATGAAGCGCGGAGAGATAAGCACGTGTCGGATAGGCACAAGGCACGTGAAGAACGCCTTGCCAAGCGTCTTCACCTTCCACCAGCCGCGTCTTCTTTCATTGCGCCTTGTAAATCATTGCCTGACATGAGGTTGACTGTCTACGTGAGAATGAAGCGCGGAGAGATAAGCACGTGTCGGATAGGCACAAGGCACGTGAAGAACGCCTTGCCAAGCGTCTTCACCTTCCACCAGCCGCGTCTTCTTTCATTGCGCCTTCTTCCAAGGCGAGCGGCCGCTCCGCGGCTTATATCCTCCGCCGCGGCACAGCCGCTAAGAGCATAGCGCCTGCGCTGTGAGGCGCATAGCTAAGTGATGACGTCACGCGCGGCGCTGCGCGGAGACCGGCGAGGCGACGGCGCGCGGCGAACACCTTCGACTAGGCGCAGCTGTTTGCCATGGTTACGGCGCATGCGCAGAAGTCACTAGCGCGGACCGCCTGAAATGCGCTGCTGACTAATCTAGTGTAGCTTTGGCTGCAAAAATCTATAGATAGTAATGGGTGTTGAGCCTTACAAGTAGGCATGCAGTTCCGTTTCATGTAAGTAAAGACAAAGACTGCTGTGTAGCCGTTGTTCGCCAACCACAAGGGGGTTGCAAATGATTTTTGTGGTACAGCCCTGCGTCTTGAATAAGTGGACTTAAAGGAATGTTCCTGGCAATATCCACACAACGGGCTGCAAATTGGAGCACTTGTCAATAGTTAGTAAAATCTTGCTTGCTTCCACCTGCTCAAATAGACGTGAACAAACTTGGTTTCTTTTCCTGCACGGTAAAATGTGCTAAAACTTAACCCCACCATGCGATTTCCACAATGCTTTCTAAATACGTGGCAGCACAGGTTCTAAAAGTAGGTGAGGAAGAGGTTTCCCGCATAAACTTCCCTTCAAGCATGTGTGCGGCAACTGCAAAGACCTCTCCCATGTTCCTTTATTAAACCTGTCTCGTGCGAAGCTAAGCCGCATCATCACTGCAAACTTCGGAATCTCATACGACCAAATAACCTTTTGATGCGTTCTGTTGCGCATGGTCCTATTTTTCAATCCACTGCTTTGCCTTGGGGGAAAATCGGTTATCTTTCCTTCAGATTACATGACCTGTGCATGCCTATTTCTTACTGATCCCGATCAGAAAATTATCAACTCACGTTTGTTCCTTGAAATAATCTGTTCACTTCCAGTCCTTACTATACGACCGTCGTGTTCGTTTCCACAGCTCACTCCATGGTTCTCACTAAAAGTTCCACCACTTTTTGTGAGCCTTCTTGTTTTTTGTGTACTGGTTAATAACGGCGACATAAAAAACCTCAATATGCTTTAATCAAGATTAATTGAGACATTGTGAAGAAAGATTGAATTTTATGTTTGCTCTAGATTAATTGTTAGTAAGGTTTCATTTTGCAAACTTAGTATGTAGCGCATATGAAAAATTCGTGGTATTCTTCAGGAAAGAAACACGGTAGCGCAGCCTAGCTAGTTGCGTTGGAGATTTACTTATGTAGGCAGCTACGGTTAATGGTGAATCACAGCTTTGAGAACACCGCTAGATAAATTTTATAAATTGCTTAAAATAATAGTCGCCACTGCTTATTACTAAGCCTTGGCAAGTTAAGTTCTACTTTGTCTCCAGGTGTCTCCAGATTTTTAATGAACTCGAAAACTGTGACCACAAGGTCCAATAACTGCTGAAGCTTGAGTACTGGCACAGCTGTCTCTGTTAAACGTTCATGTTATGTGATAGACGCTGTGCAATAAGGATCAGTTTTTATTTCTAGAATAAACACTGAGCCCCTAAAGAGCTACTACTGTCGATAGCTGGCGCATCGTCCTTGCGATTTTCGAAAGTGCTAACTGTGCAGAAGAATCGACTTCGCACACACACGACGAAGCACTCCGCTCCTACGCAGAGTTAGCGCTGAGCCCCTCTTGACGTTGCCTCATGCTTTCAGAACATAACATAAATAATCATTCATCAATGCCACCTGTACCTTTCCCTTTGATAAAGCAATAACGAACAATTTTCAATGGTTTATAAAAAGCATCATATTTTATAAGATAGCATTGCCAAACCTTCCGAACAAACATTCGAGGTGGTGCTAATGGACATTAAAGTAGCATCACAAGGAATAACAAGCTCTCATAGTTACAACATTCTAGACACAGTTTTGGTGCCCTCACTGATCACGGCAGACAGCGGTGGCACCAAGAAATTGACATGTTAATGATAATTGCTAGTCGTGAGCTGCTTTTTTTGAGAAAGCCGGGTATATCTAGCTGAGCAAACCGGGAGCTTAAGAAGAAATCAGGAAGCCCGGAGAAATTTGTCCTCGCTCCTGCGCTAAAAAGGGTTGGGGCACTGGTTATTCAAAGCCACATTAAAAGGTACGTGCAGAACTTTTCCGAGCAATTCAACACCCGATCCTGCACTAGCATCCCAATGATTGAATTTAGGTGGCTGTTCAGAAATAATCAAGACGACAAATGTTTTTGAGCTGTCCAGCTTCAAACCTTTCTTTCGAACGAACAAAAGCCTGTTGATGTATGACATGCGTAGCAGTTTTATAGCAACACTTATGAAAAACTAACGTGAAGGATCCCAACTTTGCAAAGAGTGGCACTACGTTACCATTTCGGCCATACGCCATTTTATGTGTTTGCTTTCTGCGGGAACCTAGAACAAGTTGCAACATATCTCGACCGACATATACCGACAAAAACAGAATTTTACATACCGTCAATGCGTTTTCAAATATTTTATAGCTGGTTTGATTCCACATAGGCTGTGCAGTGTGACCTAGAAAAAAATGATATACATCCATATATTCTCTCATCACGCTCTGTGAAACAACCCGTGGTTGGTTCCTAGCTCACCAGATATTTAGCCACGAAAAAGAAAAAAAGGCACTTCATTCGAGAAAAATTTCTGCTTAACCACTAGCTTCAAGTGGTTAAATAGCAGGGGCATTTATCGTGAGAAAGTTCATTTTCAACCAATGGTTCATTATTCTATTATGTCATGTAGAGCTGCAGTCACGCTGGTAGCTTCCCTGCCACTTTTAAAGGGACACTGAGGAGAAATTGAAGTTTACTTGTATCGATAGAATACCAGCTCCTGATCACAAAAACGCCGCTCTTACTGAAAACAAATCTCTTGTAAGGTAGAAAATAGCAAAAACCATAATACATGTATCGCCACCACAGGCCAATCTCGCAAGTACAAGCGTGGTGACGCCATAGGACAAGAGACGCCACCTTGGAGGAATTTTCCATCCTACATGGTTTCGCGAATCTCTGAGGCTGACAAAGGTAGGTTGCGCAGATCAATATTGAAGTAAGTTTTATTTTAAAACCAATAGTGCACTTTTATCACACAAGGAAGGCACGCAAAAGACAACCTGATTGTTGGAAGCAAAGAAATCGGATGCTTGGCGGCGCCACAGGCGGCCAGGAGAGTTTCGATTTGTTATGGCGCTTCGCGTCTATGAGCTTTGCGTGCCCCGTGGTTTTGTTTTTGGCTCGCTTCGATTTACAAGCGCCGAACAGCAGAGGAACTCCAAGTACCGCTTCAAGTGCTAGTTAAACTTTGAAGGAGCCTGTTAAGGCCTGTCAGATGATCACCACGGTCGATGAAAAGCTGTGATGGCACGATGGTCGGTGATCGTACAAGGCAGCACTTGTGTATTAGCACGCTTGCCCGGCGAAACATTCCCGGCTGTGCCAGTCAACTTAAAACTACTTAACTGAAATCGTTTATCAGGGACGGGAGACAAGGTACAAGGCAGTTCAGAAAAATTGCTGATGGCCTAGCTCCGTTAGGCCAGGATATGCCTAGCGAAAGCGCGGAGATTTCTGCATCAGGAGAGTGCATTCACTAGACGCGCCTTTATTGACGGCTGTCGTGGCGGAGCGGCAGCGTTTCCGCCTCAAACACCGAAGGCCCTGGTTCGATTCCGAACCTCGGCACCCGACTTCTTTTCTTTTATTTAGCGAGTGGGCGGGGTGTTTCAGTGGCTCCCATGGATGCCGCCGCTGAATACGTTTGTTAGCGGTTAAGCGCAGGCTCTGTTAAGGCGCGTTTATGCTGCGGCGAGGCACGCGCCCTGTACGGCGAAGTCACGTCGGTCAAAGCGAGACCCTCTATATTCCAACTGCGCTTGACCGCCGACGCGTTTGGCGGCTTCGGCGCACTCTGACCGCATTGGCGGGGAGAGATTGGAGCATGTATCCATTTCGCGCCGAGTGCGCCAGCCGCCGCCGGCCCGGCCAGACTGATTTGGCTCCGCGGCGAGGTGCGCGTTATATTCAATAGCTGCGGCAGTTCGGTGGAGCTGTTCTTTTCGAGCTCGGATATTTTAATCCATTCCCAGTACATATCTGAAGGTACATGCAAGTTGGCGAGAGAGCCAGATCCAGTGGACCCGTTGGATCTAGCGGAAGCCGTTGAAGCGTCGTGCGCCGGCTTTGGTTTCAAGCCGCCGACTTTAAACGCGACCGCCGTCGAGCCCCCATTTGTTTTTTGTGGCAGAAAATAAATAAATAACTTGGCCCTTGCAACTGTGGGAGACCTCGACGCCGCCTGCTGCGCCGTGCAACCGCTCCGTTCAAGGAATCACAATCCGTTGGCCCCAAAGCCCCGGCCAGCCTCCGATGGGCGCAACGCACCCCTCGCGACTCCCCGCACTGGGGTTATGATATTTAGTTTGCAACGGCTGCTCTCTGAGGAAGGGGGAAACCACCCGCCGGCACCTAACCTAACCGTGCTCCCTCAAAAGCATCGCACGCTCTGTGGGGCTGAGGTCGCTGAAATGCAGGCCAGAGTTTTTGCGAGAACTACGTCGTCGGGTTCGGGAACGGGGTCCATCGTAACGCTGGCAAGACGCCGGTGCAAACGTAAACGAAGCGACGGTGGCGACCCCCGATAGATGCCTTCAACGTGCGACGGCGGTAGCTTTCATTTCGGCAGCTGCTAGACCGCACCGCTAGCCACCAGAAATCACGGAGTCTCTGTTTACGTCACGTTTCACGTCACTCCGTTCTGTGTCGTCATAAGAGTTCTCCGTGTCGTCATAAGAGTTCTCGAGTTTGAATCTGAGCGGCGGGAAAAAATTTTTCAACTTCGAATCCAAATTTCTTTGAAATAAATGCATCTTTAGCTCCCGGACAAGCGTCAACAAAGCCATGAAATGCCGAACTATCAGATATTGCTAACAAAAAAATTTTGATAGGTTTCTCCTCAGTGTCCCTTTAAGAGCATGCCCTACCAGGAGAGAATTTATATGTAGTGGCCTGTCTTATACAAATGCAGAAAACGCAATCACTTTTGGAAGCGGTCTACGCAACAAACAGGGCAAAAATAGTTTCCGATACAGTATTTTGCATGCGTAAACAAAACTCTAAATTTAGAAGAGATGGCGAAAATAACGAATGAACTTCCGAGGAAATTTCCTGATGAAGTAATACGAACCGAGTACAAAGGTACCTTTTTTGTAAAAAATCACAATATAAGCTTAAGGTTTCAAAAGCACCAATTGCGTTAGCTCCTGCAGTTGAAAATATGTCGGTGTATATTTTGAAGCAAGAAACAGCAAATATAAAAATTAGTTTTCTAATGAAAAGGACGTATTTTGTTGATGTTCAATTTTTCAATTTAGTTAATATTCAGATATTTATTTTCTGGGACGACTTGCCTGTATTTATATTTAGGTTCTTGTTCTCTGATACCGATGATCAGTTTATATGCTCTTTATTTGACCAACAACTTTTGGACTCTGGCAGTATTCAACTCACTGTAAAATTCATATAACCTATCGTTAAAGATTATTCATTTCACTTTCAAAATCTGTACATCTCAAAATCTGTACATCTCTACACGTCAATTGCCGTCCATGTCCATAGCTTTCTATTTTTTTAGAAATGCTTCCCATAATGCGGGCAGTTTCTGAGACTGCTCTTCGTCAAGCCAATCTATTCCGAAAGGCGAATTGATGGTTCATTGGGAGCAAACTCAATGACCTGAAAAGCATAACGCTAAAAGCATAACTACACAGCGGCAGAATAAGATATGAGCATGTATGAAAATGTAATTCTTGAAAGCAGAAAATAGAATGACCTAACGACATGGAAACCAGAAATCACTACAAGAGCACATAAGAGTAAACTTTCGATTAAAATTGCCCTGAGAAAAGATTTTTTCATCGTCATTAACTTTTCTTTCCCTCCACCTTAAGAATCTAAGGCGAAGTACAAAACAGGCCTGAACCAATACACCGTGCGAATAGTCCTCTTTTGCAAGCGACATTTCCCTACTCGCAAAAGGTAAAGAACAAAACGCTTCTTTTGAATTGAGCTTTCACCCCGCGGCTATGAATCCTACCTAATCCATCCCTTTTTTATTCACTTTTCTAAATGGCGAAACGCATTGAAGGAGGAGCGCTGAGCTTACAATACAAATAAAGAATTTAAATACTTTTTTTTTTCAAAGCTTTGTGTAAACAATAGCGGATATTCCTCACCTAGCTTGGAGAGGACAAAGCTGCAAACTCAACTGAGCCTTCCTTCCTGAATAGCAACTTCTCCACAAATAAGAGTAGCGTTGTGTAAAATGGTCCCTGTGAAATTTTCAGCCTATAAGCAGCACATCTGAAAGACCCAGAAATAGCTTCCTAAATCTAAGAGATGTGCCACTTGTGTTGCTTACGGCATTTATAACGCATACGTTAACAATAACATAGGCTTCACTGAACAGCATGCGCTTCAGTGGTTAACCTGAATGAAGGAACACCACTTCTCTTCTTTCTACTGACGATGTAAAACTCTCTGTTTGGAAGAATGTGGTCGTTCCGTACTTTCTGACAGCATTTCATACACGGGCCTTCCGAAAACAACTAAACAGTGGGAACCATTGCGTTTGCGCTTTTTCTTACCGAAAAGAAGCTCCATTTTTGGAAGATGCTCAAGTGAGCAAGGCATCACCGTTTTAAGCTTTCAGAGCTCTAACTCTTAAAGCGATGGTTCCGGACGTCTTGCGTTCTAGTAGTCTACTTCGTTGAGCCGATCGGTCTACAGTCAGTGATATGAACCACAACTGCTGGCATTCCGTAGACTCCTGATCACGCGACTACCGTGCGCATATAATCCACACCGCGTGTACAAGGTGACACAGAAGCTTCGTTTAACTTCGTTTAATTCTGGCTGCCATTATGGTTTCAAGTGCTAACTTCGTCGCCTTGTACCGTTGCACACGAACGCATTAAACAACATGCTCGAGTCTGGGGCAAAACGTTTCTTACACCATAAATGATTGGTTTTAACCTACATAAAACAGAAACACGCTCCTCGCACTCTGGTGCACGACGGCAGCATCCAAAGTAAATGCAGCAATAACACAACCACTATGTATAGAAGCTACCGCTGATGACCCGCTTTACCAGTTCACTAACGAGCATTCACCTTTTTTTCATGTATTACAGGGGGGGTCTTTGTATGAAATAATCATTGCTCGTTCTCCTTATTCATCGTGACTTGAGGCTTTTTTAAACTGAAATGACATCTTATGTACCCTGCTTTACTCCTGCTCTGCAGCACACTCTTTTCTCCGTGCTCCTTGCTTAGTTGCCAAGTTCTCAAGGACGGTCATGCACTCACTCGGGGTATTCTGCTGTTAATGGCATTGGAATACAGAGTCAATCACACATGTCTAGAGCGCTCGGGCGATGTTCAACGGAGCAAGTTAACTGAAATATTTTAGCAACTGCTTTGCTAGCGGTAAGGCGATGGTGCCTGTACGGTTCACGTCTCTATTCTGCTGCTCTCCAGTGCAACCATTATCAGTGAAAGTCAACACCTGCTTTAGAATTCCGCATTATTTAGCCCTGATGGCATCTCTCGAGTACACTAGACAAGTGTGATCAACTCTGTACGCCTTAAATAAAAAAAAACGGGGTCAACTTCAACGCCACAAAAGGCTACCAAAGTGGGCCTGAAAAACAATGAGGCCCTTTAAGAAGATGTCAATATCTTCAAAAATTTGGAGAAAGTGATTTGAAGCCAGTTAAATGCTGGATTATCGCTGGAATACCAGCGGGAAGAAGACACGGTCACCTGGGCGCACCCCTCAGCGCTGTCTCCGAGAAGCGAATGATAATGGCAAACTGCTACAATGAGACATTGTACTGAACCAACGAAACGAAATGAAATGCAATTCAGTTCAATTCTTTACTTTTGACAGTAACAAAAAGATTGCAATTGTATATATATGCTCAGTCAAAATAAAAGTTAACCAAATAATCCCTATACCTAGATTACAACAAAATAACGTACCAAAGCGGCAAAAGAAGTTTGCAACAGTTTTTTTGTCTACACGCAGTTAACAGACCATACTACACAATTTGAGGCCTTTCTGAACTTGTTGTCCTTCCTATAACCCTGATCAGCTGCTCGGTTGCTAACCTTCTGCTTTGTACCATGCAACCAAATGTGATTGGAACGTGCTATTTTCTTGGCTGATCATTTTTTTTTTTCGAAAATTGTTGGCAGCATTTTTCTCTATATTTTGTTTTCTCCAGGCCTTGCATTCATGCGAGAGCTACTTTCAGCAGCCCAAGGCTGAAAAAAGGCTTTTTTTTGTTAAACTTTAATATAACATTATTTTACGTTCCTATTCACATTGCTATCACCATGCTTGTCGACAGCAGCGGACGAATTTAAGTCATTAACATAGCTCTTACATAGGAGGCCAAACTAAATATTAAGACCAAAATGTTCAGTTTAACCGGCATCGAGCTCACAAACTGTCTGATCGTCGTAAGCAAATCGTCGTCTTGAAATGAATTAGCGTTTGAGACTTGCCAGCGCATATAAAAGTTTTCACCGATTTGTACACTTCCTAGTTCCAATGAAGTAACACGCCACGCTCTTTTCCTTACTGCATACTTCAGCACATGGTGAACCTTGACGAGCTAAAACACAGGGCTTGTTTGATATCCGTCAACACTCGCCGTTTATTACCAACGACAATATTTATTGCGTGTGAATCGAACTCCGGGCTTGAATTCACTACCTCCCGCGTACCGGGAATCACATCATCCTCGGAGCTGTCGCTACCTAGGTCTGGTGATCAGCCCTTCGTAAGCAGCATTGCTTGCTTATAAGCGTGGCACGCATTGTTAGTAATTTATTTAAGTGAAAATTATCTGCCGCAATTGTACGCTGTTAGAATTGAATACTTATAGTCAAAATAAAAACACAATCGCTATAATGAAAATAGAATATAATTTCTTTAAAGTATACGTTATCGGTTTGCTTTAAAGATTCGCCTTGTAAAGACATCCAAAGGACTCACTTTCCGCGGCGCAAAGCCCGATGCCGAGGATGAAGAAAGCAGCAAGAATCATTTTTCTATCTCCTTTAGCCTGCAAGTGAAATGATTTTACTTCAGAAATGTGTCTCAGGTTGGGGCAAGTAAGGGACAGCTAGCAAATTCCTCCTTTCACTACGCAAAGTCTACTGATAAAATGTTCTTGCAAGGGCGGTGAGGTAAATCATCAGTACAAAAAAATAGCCGTGGTTTAAACCCTAATTAACCATGGTGAGAAGCTAAAGTTTCCATTGCATGGCTACGTTCACAGACGCCTCTTACACTGCCGAACGGATTGTCTCTAAAGCGTCGATGAAATGCACGTTTAGCCGAGTCAGACTGGCTGAGTCTGATCACAAAGTCAGTCTTCCAGCACTCAGTCTGACTTGATGCCATCTCCGCGTCCAGTGCCGAAGTTGAAGCGTCGCTGGTTGGACGGGACGCTTCAAGATTACGCGATCAGATGAAGTAAAAAGGTCATGTGGCCTCTCGACCAATCATCAATTTAATGTTCATGTGCCCCGGTTTGGAGGTTGCTCACAGCCTGTTGGGGCAGTTGCTGCCTGCCACGGTGGGCAGATTGTGATGACGTCAGTAGGTCAAACCTTATCGCCTCAGCCGCCGAGAATCTTCCAAAAAGCAAGTCGACTATTCACTGGAAAGCTGAACTTCAGTGGTGTGAGGATATTAAAATTTTCGAATACGAATCGAATACGAATATGACAAAAAATGGATTCGAATCGAATCGAATCGAATATTGGATATCTGGTCAACACAAAACATAAATTCAGAAAAGATAAACAAGCAAACAATGTTGCTCATATTGTTTTCAAAATAGTGTATGACATTTGCAACTGAAATAAACAAAACAAGACTGCCTGAGCATCGTATAAAAAAAAACATTATGTGCGCAGAAATGTACACTAACTTAATTGAACAGCATAACAGTATCCAAACAGTAATGAGGTCATGCAAAATGATATCTTTAACATGACAAGACTGGAAACAAAAATAACATGATGGCTAGTAAAACCTCATTAATTCAGAGTTCAAAGAACCAACAGAAATGCCCGGGTAAATCGAAGGTCAATTTATAAAATGCCCCGCGGCCCCCCTAAAAAATCTACCGAAAATGCGGTAGTCGTCTGAGGCGGCTCTATCGTGCAAACACCTGTGATCCCGCCATGAGCACCAAGTTTCGGCGTGCTGGAAGACATCGCGAGCGTGGGCGAGATGGGAACGCACATTGACGTCAGAATAGCGAGAATGCCCCTCAAAAGGTAAAAAAAAGTGACCAGCGACGCGTCAGTCAGCGTCTGAAAGCGGCACGGTGCTGAGATTAGACTACTAGCGAATGCGCGTTCCGACAGTAGCCATTACCACGGGCGAGTGTCGAAGCTCAGAAACCAAAACTACGCGGCCAGGTTATTTTTTTTTTTTGACGTAGTGGCAGGGGCCCTCCGAACGTTGTCACGCCTGCAGTTACGCCCATTTAAGATGTGCATAGTTTACAGTGCACCATGCAATAGGCTCGATTTTTACAGGATCGCTTGCCCTATTGTGACACCTCGACTCGCCCCTTCGGGAGCTTCTCGCGAAATTCAGCAAGTAGGCTTTTCCGCATAGCTAGTTTGACCAAAACAAGATGCCGATGGTCACGCTCAAAGAGTTAAGCTGACAGAATGAATGCCATGGGTGTGGGCATTAATTAGATAACATATTAGGGAAGGGTAAAAAAATAAACGTGCTTTCGCGCGGCAATTGTTAGAAGCGGGTCGTCCCCTATCTTGTTCGCAGCACGTGTGGTATGTGAGAAAGCCAACTTGCGGAATTGCTCACAAGGTCAAGCCTAGCGGCATCCGAATGCGATCGGTCCACGCGATAAACGATAGAGAATCAAGAGAACAGGGCCTTTATAATGTTGTCCTGGAACTTTAAACGCTATATTCTCTAAATTTGCGCAGATATTGAGCTTTTGTCATAATCAAATTTATGAAAGTCAGTGCGGTATACGATCGCTGTCGAGTATTCGGGAAATTTCGAATATTCTGAAATTCACGAATATCCTTTCTCGAATGCAAATATGACTGGAATATGAAACATATTCGATTCGTATTCAGAATTTCGAATATTCGCACACCACTACTGATCTTATATTGCTGAAACATAAAGAGTAATGATATGTAGAGAGGCGGGATTTTTATTTGCGCCAGCTGTAGATTGCACAATGTTCATTTAGGTCGAGGACATCCAGCTCTAGAAACAAAGTGAACTGCCTTCTAGAATTATTTTGCTTATTTGTTTCAAATTTGCCTTTCAGTTCTGAGGCGGCAATGCAACCGGCAGTACTTGGATTTTATAGTTTTAAATGGTATTATAGACTTCTACCATAGGTGCTGAATACAAAGGAGATTGGGTACAGGTCTTGTGTACGCCAGCTGTTGAAGACGTTGCTCTTTGTGTACCCAATTATTCACGTCTACGCGGTAAAGGCGTGGCATATATGCGCTTGCAAAAGCAGCCGATAAGCATATACCATTAGCGGCTCTCTCCTAGGAGGGACTGGAGGGCGTGGTCAACACAAAGGGACCAACAAACGATTCCGAAACAGATGCAGCATGAAACCGGCTGACTGCCTTGAACCCAGTTGAGCAGCAAGCTCGGATTCGGTTAAGACATTTCTTGCCTCTTGTATTAGTATACTGATCCTGAGACGAGATTGATACGTATTTTAACAACGAAACAACAAAACGTACAGCATGTGCTTTTGGGTCTTTCAGAAAGTACGTGTGCTTAGGGGACACCTTGGCTACTATCTTTCTCTGCTTAGACTTACCCTCGAATAAATTTCGGCCTTCATATTTAGTTTTTTGCATAGTTATGTTTTTTTTCTTTCGTGAGCGTAATATTTTGCCATGCGTGCATGCCTTTTTTTACGTTGAGTTTACTCTGACTTGAAGGGGATAGTTACACCGGAGATTTAAGTAGAAGCGTTAGGTAACCACTACTCCCTCACCGCTCGCGCATCATTGCAGATTAAAGTGTGCAGGAAAGTGCTTGGAACCCCTTTTCTTTTCTATGACTAGAGCAAAAGGAAGGGTTCGTGCAAGTAGCAGCCCAATTCGAACCGCCCATTCCCGGCGTTGCAATGGTGCAAGTGATCATTTCCATAAAGCAAACGTAAAATAAACTATACCACTTGAAAATTACACCACAATTCCATGTGATACTGAAGACAAAAGTAAATAAAAAATCCTTGGCTCTGAGGTCTTCATCAAGCAAGCGCACCGGAGTTTTCCGAGACAACTCACAAGCGGGGCAAAACTTCCTATCCAGATCGGTTGAATGAAAGCCACGTGGAATTTCGGTACAGATGTCAGGAAAGTACTAAGTGATGTATACTAGTAAGTTTTGTTTAAATGTTTATCTTCTAAAATAACTTAAATTCTTTTCTTGTATCTGTAAATGAGTCCACAAAAAAATGCGTCCTGTAATGAACTCCTGATGCGACAGTTAATGCGGGTGGAACATCAATAATTAAAACGCTCCTACGTTCTACTGTTCGTCACAAAACGACGTAAATCGAACGCATGCCAAGAGTAGCCATAGTCTTTTCTAAAAATATACAGCCCAGAGGGCTTGACGCTGAGACCTGCAGCTTTGACATTTTTTTATACGAAGATACCCTAATCTTTTGTACGTCAGGTCCTATCACGTCTTCAACCCTACCAAGCAGAGAACCCTACCAAGCAGAGAACTGTGAAATATGCTACAGAGCCGCGCTACACAGCTTTGATGCAAACGCCTTCGGATATGTATCTTAGTAAAAGGCTGTACATCCCACGCATATCTGATTCTACACAACACATAATTTTGAACTAGTCCTGTGAACTACCGGAAAGAGTGCGACTACCTGTTCACGCGGTACCAGATACACAAAAAAGTCACGTCGAAACCTGGACCGGCAGATGACGTTGCGGGAATATGACTCTGGAAATTATTTATTTGGCGTCAAGATTTAGTTATCTTGCAGTTGATGTGGTACAGCAGGAGCTGAAATTAATGGGTGCCTGAAAGTTTGAAACTTTAGTAATAAATCTGGCATGAAGTAAAAACTCACGAAATATTAACGTTTTTTTTTTCATTTTTTGACCTGATTGCGCTTTCTGGCGTGGATTACAAAGCTGATCTTTACTTTTAATTAGCTTTGCATTGCGGCTTTTATCGTCCTCTTTTAAGCTTAACCAGCTACCGAGCTCGGCAAATTCAGTACATCTCACCTACGTGACATTTTGTATCGACACACCTTTTAAATTTTAAAAATATCACGACGTTTCCCACGTACCGGTGGCAAAATATATCGAACGCCACTATCGTGAGGGGCCTTCTCATGCATCCGTGAGCATTTGCAGCATCTTCTATAAAAGGGCAGGGAAGCATCACTTCGCCGCTGCACCACTCTGCTAGGAGGGCTAGAGGCACCAATGCCGCATATATGGACACTAACTTATTGTCACTATCCGAACAACTGCAATCCCTAACATTGCCTCTGAACACCGGAAACTAAGTAAAAATCGAACTACTAGTGCACGCAATTCGCATCTGGCCAAACTACGTAAATCGACCGTAATGTTTTTGGGGTGTGAGAAAGGGGAGGAGACTTAAGCCTCAATTATAGTGCATAACTTGGGAATTTCTCCTGTTCCCTTCTGTTCAATTGAAGAGGTGTTAGTACACTTCATGTGGGTGATCTTTAGTTGCAAGTAATGTACGAAATCAAAGCTTTCATTTTGGTACTAAGTTTGCATGAGCACATTGCAGCTTCCAAGTTCTTTAACCCTTTCATTAAGGAGTAAATTTTAGATTTGGGGTTGATTTCTGAGACTTCGAACAGATGGAGTCCAACAAAGTTGAGCTGGATGTCGTTACGTCGTTCTCTTTTATCTTCCGAAGCTTCTCTGCTCCTTCTTCAAGATTCTTCAAGAGAGTCACATTTTATATCCATACACGACATGTTCATGTTTTTTATGGTGGTAACTCTAACATCGTTGATTGCGAGTTTAAAGAGAATACGCTGTCTTGACAATGAAAGGCAAATTTGAAGTGGCAAATTTTGTCCATATATCTTCGTGTGAATCTACTGTTCAAACTGAGAAGATATTCGATAATCGATTCAACTTTCAAGACATTTTTTGAATATATATATTCAGACCATATGACAAAAATTTCCTATTCGCACACCCCAGAAATTATGCCTCGAGCTCAGACGCGGACCTTCCTTTTAGGTGGATGGAGTACCAATCACAATTATTGAAAAATGCTCATAAGTAATTCTGCTCTAAATTTTTACATGTGCAGTACAAACATCCCCGCCAGAGGCTCAATGCAAGACGAGAAAAGCAGCCGTTCGTGTTCGCGTCGAGCGCGCGCGGTGACCTTCAGCCAACACTCGTGTTTCTCCTATAGATTTTCGGAGTCAGTCGCTGCCTTTTACCTGTTCTTGCCATGCACTGTGTGTGTTGCAACCGCAGGCATCTGGGCAACCTATTTTCAGTATTGTAGATTGGAATTTACTTGTGTTTCTTTTTACATCACAGAAACATAATACCCGCTACAACTACACATGCATATACTGCATGATAGATCCACAGCGACAGGTTTTTATGGAGAGATTATAATATTATCAAGAAAGCCGGCATTATGATGGTAATTGCAATGTACACAGGAAATTCTGCGTGAAGATTCACGTGATCGAACCTTCAGGCAGGAGAAGAACCAATGCTGGCTACGAGGCTCTACTTGTTAGGGAAGAGTCGATTTCGCGAGCGTTAGCATTCGAACCACCCTGAGTTTGACGAGAAAAGATACGTTGAATTTAGGCCAAAATAAATGCTACAAAGAAAGAGAGTTTTGAAATATCGGTTACAATACATTTGAAAAAGAAACATTGAGGGAATTCTTAAGGGATCAAAGTTATTTAGGCGCAAGTTAGCTGCAGAACAATCTAGGCATGGCTTGAAGTTGTATTGCATGTTCTAGCACATTAGCAAGGCTCCTGATTCTGTGAGGTAGGCAAGGGGCAAAGCTTTTTCATGCGGCAACGCCAAATTGAAGTACACAGTGACAACACTGCTGTAGCTTTAGTGGCTACCCATTCGTTCGAGAAAACCATAGTGTCTCAATACTGGATCCCATTCTAAGGCCGTGAAGCGGGACATTCAAGGAACCAAGACTACGTACATACATTCTATGCACCCCTATTGCGCACATATGGCACCCATTAAGTCTTGATCCCGCCAAAAATTATACTTTTGTCAAGAAGGACAGTTGGGTACAAATATATCATGCTATGCACTGAGAACTTACGAAAGATTCAGTGAGCTTTAAACACGATCAGGTTCTCCCAAACTTAGCGAAGTAGAGGCAGAGAGCTTGTGAAGAAGCCAGGAATAAGACTACGGTTGGATAGAAAGCGAAATGCTGCGTTTATTTATCTGAAAAATATCGCTGATTACAAAGGTCGAGTGGAATCTGGTGGTTGTGTGTGACGTAATATGTATTGATTTTGCAGATGCTTAGAAAAGCCTGTTCGATCATATAATATTTCCTTTTGTCCTCTAGGCACAGCTTTTTTATCTTTTTTTTACATCAGCTGCTTGACCTTAAAGAGGCTAAGGAGCAGCATCGCCGGGAATGCAATTTGCAACAGAGCGTTATTTAGACAATGACTTGGGACTGACACTGATGGAGCGTATGCTGTGCTTATGTACGTAACAGTTGTTGCTTGTATTGCTCTTCGGAAACAGAAGTCGTCACACGTGCCTTTTATCGCGAGCGTGACATATGTTTGGAACACCAGCTTACAACATCTGTTGCTCTTTTCTGTAAAGCAGAGGCCTTTTCAAATTGTTAGAATAAAAAGATTTCTTGAACCAAGCGAAGCAATCAGCCGCAATAAAGGATTACTTTCTGACATTTCCTGTGCCCGCTTCCTTGTCAGCAATAGAAGTGCCACAAAGAAACGTTCCGTGCAATGTCTGGCGAAAGAAAAAACAGGTAGAGCACGGGACCAGCAAGTTACAACGCTGTAGCGTCATGCTTCTACCGCCATGACAGAGTTCTGATGTTTTATGCGGCGAGAGATTATATTTAAAAAAAAACAAGATTTTTTCAGGACTGGGGAAGCCTGCACTAACAAGAGGTGTTATTTTTTTCAAGAACATCTAGGAGAACTGAAGGTCACGTTTCATTTGCTACGAGTTTCTGTGCATGACTCTCTATGAATGGCAGACGTAATTACAGCATGCACCGTGTAGAGTTGTGGCATTTTATCATTCATGGAAAGGTGGGAGAGGCAATGAGATTATATCATTCAAATTCGATTTCATCCAAATTATTTTTAGAGTAAGCCATTTTTGAATGCACCCAATTGCACTGGAATCATCCAGTATGATTGGCGTACTGCAATAGTCGAATGGAATCGAGAGCAGACAATTGTACAATAACGCCCTTACACACAGTATATCTCTTTTACGGTCTGCTTGCAAAGTAACTGAGAGAAAGGCACGGCTATTTTTAAAAAAAAACAAACATTGCTCGTGCAATTTGATCTCATTTTTTTCGCTTTTATCCTGCACAGGTGGTTGGAAAACTGCAATCAAATTGCGCAGAGTTTGTAAAACAGGTGAGGGCCAAGGAGCGTTTAGAGACGCCAATTTATCATTAAAAACTGAAGCGAAAATTGTTGGAAAATCTCTTTAGCTTGCTTCGTGCGCAAGAAGCACAACAAGGCTTGAGTTCTGTTAAACTGTATTGCAAAATATAAAACATAGAGCACTTCGGTTTGACAAGCAATCGTTCGGTGTGCGCTCAAAATCTAAATATCTCAAAACTGCGCAAAAAAACGTATATTCGTGCTTAAAACGATGGGAGACGTCGTTTAATAGCGAAACGAGCCAAATTTAAGCATTTTGGTTTTACAACAATGGGAAACATTGTTTTAAAGCAAAAGAAGCCAGACTTAACCATTTTGCTTTCCCGTCATCGTTCCGGTGTGCTCTCATAAGCAAAATCTCTGAGAACTGAGAGAAAAGCGTGTATTCTTGCTTAAAACGACAATAATTTCGACCTCGCGGGTATCTTCAGAGTGCACTAATCGCACAGTACACCGTATTTTTTTGCGTCTCTACTCTATTGAAACACGGCCGCTGTGGTCGGGTTCGAACCCGGGTACTCCGCCTCAGTGGACGGGCGCCTTAACCACTGAGAAACCGCGGCGGGCCCTTCGTTTCGTTAAAATCATCGGAGTCTAGAACGTTGTCAACGCCAGCGCCAATGAACACAATGAACGCCGACGGCCTATAGCTTCAGTGCCGCGTTCCTGCCACAACGTTGTCATTGTCAATGCATGCAGCGCTCTCCTGTCATACCGCCGCGCAGCTTAAAGCGCGCGCGCGTGAGAGAGAAAAAGAACTTTATTGTCACAGAATGTTGTGATTTCGGGCGGGTGGTTTTGGTATGGCCCCCAGACTTCCTGAGCCCACGAAACTAGTGCCAGTTGGATGTTTTTTTCTGGCCTTCTGATGATCTGGTTCCATCCCTCCTCGGAGGGAACTGGCAATAAGTTTCCTTCGGGCAGGTTTCCCACCTAACCCCAGAGGTTGTGCACCTGGGTGGCGATGTCTCCTTGGTTACAATTTGGGCAGGCCGTCTGTGTTGAGTGAGAGTCTAGAATGGCTGAGGATCCAGTGTGTCTGCAACCTGCGGAGCATGATGGCTTGCGCTCGATTTAAGTCAGTGTGGATAGGCGGGAATTGGAGTCTCGTCTCTCTGTGGAGGATGGTGACTTCAGCAAATGTCTGGGGAGTCTCAGCAAGAGCGTCTGGATCTGTGCGGCCAGCCGCCCTGTTGGTCAGGCCTCGGGTTAGTCGGTCGACCGCTTCGTTTTTAATGTTTCCCGCGTGGGCAGGTAACTAGACTAGCTTGATCCTGTGGTCGGGAGTGCAGCCGCGAAGAACGCATGCAGCGGGGTTGCAGATAAAACCTGCCTCGCTCATTTGTAGTCGCATAGGACTGCGCGCCTACGGGAGTCAGGTATGGCGAGCGCGATACGCTTTCCATTGCAGCATTATACGCTGAACGTATAATGCTGTTTACAGCTTCCTCGTCCTTCGGATGAAGGAGATAGTAGGGGTAGGAGGAGACTATCCTGCTGATGAGGAAAGCTTGCGTGAGCCGACAGGGGTCGTCCTCCTTGACACCTCTGCGGGGGGTGTCGATGCGTCAAATAAAGCTGTTGATCTGATTGGCTGTAGTGCGGAGGCGCTGAATGGCCTACGAGTTTTGTGTGTTGTTCTGTATTAGCATGCTCATAACGGAGATGGTCTGGACCGGAGGTATGGGATGTGTGTCGGCTTGGAGCATGGTAGTACCCGCCGTGGTGGCTCAGTGCTTGGGGCGCTCGGCTACTGATCCGGAGTGCCCGCGTTCGAACCCGACCACGGCGGCCGCATTTTTGATGGAGGCGAAACCGTAAGGCGCCCTTGTGCTGTGCGATATTATTGCGCGTAAAAGATCCACAGGTGGTCGAAATTATTCGGGAGCCCTGCACTATACGGCAGCTCTTTTTTTCTTTATTCTCTTAGTCCATCCTTTGTCGCTTCTCTTAGGGCGCCATTCAGGTGTCCGCTGATGTGTGAGACAGATACTGCGCCACTTTCTTTCCCCAAAAACTAATTTTCAATTTAGGCTCTTGCAGGGCGGGGACTGGCAGGCGAACTCGTTTCTTCCCGATGGCTAGAAATTTGGACTTCGTGGGGCAACATGTGAGCCCGTCCGCCTGTACAAAATTTGGAGCACGCGTAAGCTTAATTCGTCTTTAATGCGGATTAGCTCAGCTAATGTAGAAAAATAATGTTGATTAGCTCAGCTAATCCAGGATATACAAAGCGAAAGATGTCAGCGTTCACTGTGTTCATTGGCGTTGGCGTTGAAAAACACAAAGCGAAAGATGTCGGCGTTCACTGTGTTCATTGGCGTTGGCGTTGAAAATGCTCTAGACAGCGATGGCTTTTAGCAAAACAAGGGCGTATAACTGGCTCCCTGGATATGCGGACGCCTCATTCGGGCTTTGATACGTGTGGCGGTGGTGAGAGAGAGATGTGGCCTGAATGCATTAGCGCTAACAGAGTTGTGGCTGACATGCAGCGCTGCAGCAATAGCTAGGCCGCAGTGTTCATTTGGTGATCAATCTCTCGCGATCAACCATTAACTGCATGCCACCTACGAGGATGGCAGGGAGGGCGAGCTGCCTGTCCAGTGTGCTGAAAGCAATCAAAGCAGGCTTTTGCAGTTGGACAGCAACGCCACGTACATAAAAGCGACATTGAGGTCTCCACTGACCCACGGGGCTGGTGGTGCGCCTTTTCTTTCATGAAAACGAACTGCCTTTGCAAAGTTGTCAACGCCAATGAACTCTATGAACGCAGTCGGCTCACATGTTCTCTTGGTTTTTGTGGAAAGGAAATGGCAGAGTAACCGCCTCATATATCCCAGTGAACACCGAAACCGCGCAGCAAAGGAAGAGATAAAGGAGGGAGGGAAAGAATAAAGAGAAAACTGAGAATTGAAACTTAGATGTCTAGGAAAGGCGCTGCGCTGCGCAGCGGTGAGCCACCTGTGGCTCAATGCTGCTAGTGGAGCATGCACAGTAGTGACTAGGAAGCGAGAGAGGAAGATAGAGAGAGAAATATTTGCTGCGAGGAGGGCGTTGTGACGTCATGTGCCTCCTCGAAGCACCGCCATGGCGAAATCGCAAGTTCGCGGGCAGTAAAGTTTCGTTCACAATGCAGCTGCGGCTTTCTGCCCGTTGGTTCGGCGCGGAAGCTATGCTGGCGTCCGTGGCATCGGGTTTGTCTAGAACGATGTGCCGACAAACTACAGCTTCAACTTGAGACCCGCGCGTTTCGGCAAGGCGCCTGGCAGCGCTTCTACGTGGTTTGCCGCTCTGCGCTTCCGTTTCACCGTGCCTAGCAGAGCGATTTGTCTAACGTGCTAGGCGTCGCGCTGAACGGGCGATGGCGTTCCGTGGACTCCCTGGCAGTGCTGCAACACGCTGTCGCCCTCCACTCTTAAAGACGAAGCTTAAGCGTCCTCCAATTTCTTGAGTGTTTAATGTAATGTATGTCTTCTGGGAGTGGAGGGAGGCCTCACATTGTAGTGTTGAAAAGGAACGCATGTAAGACTGCCCCTTAGAGCATTCCAAGGGGTGCCTAGGGTGGTCTCCTTGCTGTCCAAGTCTCCAATGTGAAGTTCTGTCGTGCGGTTATGAAGAACGGAGATAAAGTTGTAGGTGCGGGTGCCTACACTCATTTGTGAGAAGTTCGCCTGGATGGAAGCATGCGACGTGTTGTCGAAAACCTTGCTGACGTCTACGCTAGGATGGCTCGTGTAGCTCGGATGGGGCTCGGATCGATGATATTGTGTTGGACTTGCCACATAATGTCTTGGGTAGAGAGGGTGGTCCTGAAGCCTATTATAGTGTACGGGTGTACGGGAAAAAGGTTCTCTTAGTCTAGGTGAGTGTGGAGTCAATTGAGTATGACACCGTCTATGATCTTTCCCATGCAGGACGTGAGCGAGATGGGCCCGAGGTTGCCCACCTCCACTCGTTTACCTGGCTTAGGTATGAAGAGCACTTTGGCATGCTTCCAGGTGTCTGGAAGGCGACCCTCAAGCCAGTGTTGGTTAAAGCGAGGCTGAAGTGTCCGCGGTCTCAGGAGGCCAGTTATGCGCCTTTTGTTTGCTTTCGAAGCTCCCACTCATTATCAGTTTCAGCAAAGCTCTGGCTTGGCGACGTCACGTCGTTCTCCTTGGTTCAAGGCCATATGAAACACACGCCGAACAAGCTGCCGAACAAGCTTTCGCTTTAAAAATGCACGATTCTGTCTAGAAGTGCCCACAGAAGAGTTCTCTTTAACAGCTTCATGTTGGACTACGTGATGTACTGCCCTTAGGGAGTTAAAATTGGTAGTAGTGCTGCTGAGGCTATTGGAGAAGAAAATTTCGCTTCATATCTGTTCACCCAGTGGCATGGTCGAAGGTAGGTCTTCCGGCGCGGTTGCCCAGCACGATCGCATTAAGAAGCCTTGTTATAGACAAAGTTCTGACCTAAATAGTTCGCCTCTTTGAAGGCGATGGCAGTACGAACCCTTTTCGCAAAAGCTGCCGACGTCAGGCGTCCATGCCATGGTCACCTCCCGAGCGCTGCTAGCTAACGTAACTAGCGCCACGCCCGAGCTCCACCAAAGGAGTAAGAGGAGAAAGCGGGGGGGGGGGGGGGTTATAACAAAAGGCATTCGTTCTTTGCATCACGCCGTCGACCTTGCTTCGCGGAGTGCTGTGCGCTCAGTTTTGTTCGAGATAAACTGTGGAATAAATGCTATCCAGCAGTCGACTTGCAGGCTTTGCTTAGCGTACCGAGCTGCTTTGCCAAAGACAAAGGCGGCAACCACACATAAGCGCCCCTGTGGAACAGTAACAACCGCCAGAAGGTAGCGCTGCAATTTAAAGGAATGAGCGTTTGGGCAAATCTTTGCCTACTACCGAAGCAGAGAAGGCTAAGCGGTGACGAGAGAATAAAAAGTCATTGGTGCAGCTATGACGAGGAAAATGCCATGCTTCACTTAACTGAAAGGTCCAAGAAATCAGCGGTGTAAGCGGATGAAGCTAAAGGGAAGCGGAAACGCTTAAATCTAGCGGTCCAAGTTTTTATATTGTAGAAATGCATAGAGAAATTCGAAGGTTTGTTTACAACCAGCTAGCGCAGACGGAAGACTTGTCACATTATATTGTATGATAGCAGGTTATTTTTTGAAATGGTCTTAAGCATTTCGGGACAAAAATTGAAGGCCTATTGTGCTGTCTCTCTCGCAGGGCGTAGCAGCACTAGGAGCGAGCACACAAAGACACGAAGACAATCAAGCACTGAACTTCAACTTTATCTTGGAGAAATGCCAAACCATTGCACATATATTCCCGTAGAAACAAAACACCCGCAATGACACAAAAAATGTAAACACGTGCCGAGAGGGATGTGTCATAGGCGAAAGGTGAAGTATGGAGGAGTTGAACAAATGATATTGCCAAGATTCTATACCGATAGGATGAGAAGACAGGCAATGATTTTTCACGAAAAGCTGACAAAATGTGAAAAATCGCATAGCAGTGTAACAGGCTAGTAGCTAACATGGTTAAAATAGCTCAACATTTTTCACTTGCACTCTTTTTAATTCTAAAGCGAAGCAATAGGAGGAAGAAGTAGAGGAGCAATTTTCAAAGACAGTGAACACATGAAATCTTTAATAAAAGCTTCGCACGAGATGAAGGCATTAAATATTGTCCATGACTGAGCCAAAAAACGATGCGCGTGAGAATTCCTCAAAAATTCAAATGCGACAGCCATTAGTTAACATGTCAACACGCATGTAAAACCAAGGCTAAAACTGGATAAATCGTGAGGGCAATACAACTTGTTTCTCCGAGAGAGAAATAAAGCGCGTGCTGACGCATTAATAATAATAATAATAATTGGTTTTGGGGGAAAGGAAATGGTGCAGTATCTGTCTTATATATCGTTGGACACCTGAACCGCGCCGTAAGGGAAGGAATAAAGGAGGGAGTGAAAGAAGAAAGGAAGAAGAGGTACCGTAGTGGAGGGCTCCGGAATAATTTCGACCACCTGGGGATCTTTAACGTGCACTGACATCGCACAGCACACGGGCGCCTTAGCGTTTTTCCTCCATAAAAACGCAGCCGCCGCGGTCGGGTTCGAACCCGGGAACGCATTCGCGTTTTGCTTTTGTAGCGGGAGCTACATTAGGCTACCAGTCGAGCATTTCGGGGTACAGGCGAGACGCCAGTTGTGCGCAAGCGCCCTTACCTTGGCAACCGGGGAGAAGGAGTGGATGCGCCGTGTGCTTTGTTGTTTCCCTCCCTCCTTATCCTTTCCTTTAATGCGCCGTTCGGGTGTCGACCGAGATATGTGAGCATGGTCATGCGGGAGGCCACTTGTGCGCATGCGCTGTTACCATGGGGAGGAGGAGTGGATGCGACTCGCCCTTCGTCGCTTCGCGCCCTCCTTTATCCTTTTCTTTACTGCGCGGTTCAGGTGTCCGCAGATAAGTGTGAGACGGTTACTGTGCTTTGCGAGCTCGCGGTGCCATCTGGTATGTGTGGTTATTGCTTGTGCGGTTATTAAGTAATATTTTCTATGAAGAAACTTAGTTGGAAGTTGGCGCCAGTCCTCTGATGTGTCTTGCTGTCTATATGGTTTTTCATTACCCCCTTGAATTTCAAGTTACCCTCCAGAAGGAGAAAATTTTTAGATCTTCAGATTCCTGCAAGGAACGTACGTGACAAGATTGCACAGAAAATATTGTCACCTTCCCAGATAATTATGATATACAGCTAAAACTAGATGTGACACATTGCAGTCTGACGAAATTGCTAATTTGAATAACTGATTCAGTTTTCATGACTTCGTGTTCATATAACACTATGTATTTTAAGCCTAGATGTGTTTAACGAGGCCATGGGTGCGGCCTGAAATCGGTGGCCGGAACCGACAACGCACTCCCTGACAAGTACAGGATTTGGCCACCCTGGTATAGTACTTGGCCACAATCTTCTAAGAACAAACCAATTAACCCTCGACCCTCAGTCCCCAGCGGCTGCGGAGCAGCTGACCTCGGTGGCGGTCAGACCTGTGACACAGCGGTGGGTGCTAAGAATTTCTGGCTCTGGAAAGGCCGCCATTGGAATCTGAACCTAGTAACGTCTAATGCTAGATCTCTGTCTAGTGAGGCTGGCCTAGCAGTGCTGCTCCAGGAACTAGCGGGAATTAAATGGGATGTCATAAGGCTTAGTGAAGTTATTTGGAAAGGTGAGGCGTATAAAGCACTAAAGGCCGGACACATACTGTGCTATCGCGGATTAGCGGATAGAAGAGAACTAGGCGCATGATTTCTGATTAATCAAGATATAGCTGGTGACCTAGATGACTTCGTGGTATTAACGAGGGTGCAGCAGCTTTTGTATTTAGGCTCAATATGAGGTACAAGTTGAAGGTTGGGTAGGCCTACGCGCCCACATACAGCCGTGATTACCAGACTGTTGAAAAGTTTCTAAGGAGACGTGGAATCGACAATGAATATTATAAAATCACACTACACTGTACAGATGGACGACTTTAATGCGGAGGTGGGCAAGAAGCATGTTGTCGACTATGGGATAGGTTCTAGGAATAGCAGGGGAGAGTTATCAGTCGAATTTACAGATAGAAATAATTTACGGATCATGAATACCTTCTTCCGCAAGCGAGAGAACAGGAAGTGGACCTGGAAAAGCTCCACTGGTGGGACCAAAAATGAAGTCGACTTCGTCCTCGGAAAGGTGCGTTGTAGTGACCACTCAATGGTAAAATCTCAAATTAGCTCAGACTTGAAGACGGAACGGAAAATTCTAGTGAAGAGAAAGTTCTTTAACGAGTTAGCCGTAAGAGGGAAAGCACAGGAGTTTAGGATAGCGCTGGAGAACAGATATTCGGCTTAAACTGAGGAAGACAACCTTGACGTTCATACAATGAACAATAATCTGACAGCTATCATTACGGAGTGCGCAGTAGAAGTAGGCGGTAGGACAGTTCGACAGGATACCGGCAAGCTATCTCAGGAGACAAAAGATCTGATTAAGAAACGACAAAGTATGAGGGCGTCTAACCCTACCTACAGGATAGAAGTGGCAGAGCTATCGAAGATAATAAATAAGGGCAAGGTAGTCGATATAATTAAGTTTAATATGGAGAGAATCGGGCATGCTCTAAAGAACGAAGGTCGCCTAAAAGCGGTGAAGAGGAAACTAGGCATACGTAAAAACCCGATGTACGCGTTAAGAGACAGGGAGGGCAGTGTCATTACCAATATGGATAAGTAAGTAGCCAAAGAGTTCTACATAAACCTGTACAGTAGCCAATGTAATCAGAACGTTAATGAGAGAAGCAGTCACGCAAAGCAATGCGTCATCCCGCCAGTAATGAAAAAGGAAGTAAAGAAAGCCTTAAGAGCAATGTAAAGGATAAAAGCAGCTTGGGAGGATCACGTAAAAGCAGATCTGTTGAAGGATGGAGGGGAGATCGTGATAGAAAAACTAGCCACCCTGTATACGCAATGCCTTATTACCTCGACAGTACCAGAGGCTTGGAAGAATGCAAACATTATCTTAATTCATAAGAAGGGAGACGCCAAAGACTGAAAATTTGCAGGCTGATCAGCTTACTATCCGTTGCCTGCAAGGTATTTACTATGTTAATCAATAATAGATTCAGGGCAACCTTATCCTTTAATAAACTAAATTATCAGGCAGGCTTTCGTAAAGGATATTCCATAGTATATCATATTCACACTATCAATCAGGTGATAGAGAAATGCGCTGAATGTAACCAACCTCTATATACGGCCTTCATTGATTAGGAGAAAGCATTCCACACAGTAAAAACCTCAGCAGTCATAGAGGCATTGCGTAATCAGCGAAGCTCGGGACGAGGAAGGCTTCTGTAGCCCCGGAACATCTGCAGGTAACGCTCGATTTCAGGTAAGCCTGCCCTACTGCGTGGGCAAGGGAAGGGGAATTCGGAAGAAAATCACGAACGGCAGCTCAGAGATAGCGACACAACATCAACATGCAGCGAGCCTCGCCGCAGCGGTAACAGAGGGGTAACAGCGGTAACAGCACGAATGTCAAAACACACCTATTGCTAATTCCACAGAACTGCTTGTTGAAAGCTCGCCCTTTACGCTCATACGGAAGTATAGGCAAACTACTGCACTGCACAAGAACTAAGGCTTCCAATCACGAAAAACCTCGTTGTCTGATTGTATGCAGCCAGCTAGACATGCAGAAATACAAATTACGTTCGATTTACTTTCCAAAGGCGACGTATGTGCGCTAGCCCGTTTGGTTACATTTCGCTGTCGGCTCGAGGAATCGTTTGGTTTCGTTTACGGTGTTTTAACATCTCAAAGCAACTTAGGTTATCAGAGACGCTGTAGCGGAGTGCTCTGGTTAATTTGAACCACCAGGGTTTATGCAACCTGCACAGTATACGAACCTCTATCCTTTCGTCTCTATAGTAATGCGACCTGCGCGGCTGAGATCGAAACCACGTCTTTCCAGCCCACAGCGGAGCACGATAATCACGGGACGACCCCGCAACTGGTTCGGGGCTAGTATTTCAAAGTCAAGCTTCAGGCAGTGGCGGGCAATATCAGTGAGGGGTGCCTTTAGTGTTAGCTCCCTAGAAAGCTTTGGGACTGCTTAACAGACATGAAGAGGGCACTGTGATAGCGGTGTGTACTAGATTCGTTACGCACGGATTCAAGGCGATCACGATGACGACATGCAGTAGCCAGAGCGAGAAGGTGACATTTTAACCCTCGCGTTATGTAGTCCGAAAAGTTTCTTGTGCGCTACCCTTACTATGCCCAATCAGCGATTTCGCCGATCTTTCTCTGAACCCTGGAGTTGAAACCCTAGCCGTGAAAACACCCAGCGGTGTTGCTCAGTGATCACACTGCTGGGCTGCTGACCCTAAACA
Source organism: Amblyomma americanum (assembly GCA_030143305.2). Taxonomy (NCBI): domain Eukaryota; kingdom Metazoa; phylum Arthropoda; class Arachnida; order Ixodida; family Ixodidae; genus Amblyomma; species Amblyomma americanum. Next base: position 124,592 of record JARKHS020006957.1, read on the forward strand.
TAGGTTTGTTGCGATGTTTAAAAAAGCAAAAAAAGGTTTACGCAAGCTAGCTAGCGGGAAGAAGGCGTGTGTCACCAGGGAAGATACAGGGAAGTAATGAAAGAAGCGAATAGGCACGTGCTCGCTATCCTGAAGCGCGCATTGCAATGTAAGAAGAGTGGAAGTGGAAACCTTCATAAGAATGCATCAAAGAATAGGAGAAACCACCCCCAGCAAAGCCAGCTGCAAAAGCAAACGATAGAAGCAAGCAGACCAGCATGGCAAGCAGTGTGGCGAGATTAGATAATTCCTTCACGAGAAGGAACTGCCGTTGTCAACGCTTTTACCACTCGCCGGTTGTGTTAAGCTTGTAAACGAAAGGCGGAAACTTATTAATTCTATAAAGAATCAGGACGCAGGTCTGACAGATTGAAGATGGAGAAGAAAGTATGCGCTACTTGCAAATGTTCATCTCCACGCACTGTACGATGCCCAGCCAGTCCCATCTGAGTTGTTACCGACGGGTGCCCCTCAGTGCCTGTATCTTGCCTTGTTGAGCATGCGCCCTTATGTACTTTACATCTGTATAAGGTTGGAAAAACTGACGTACTAGAGATTGCCAGACGGCGTGACCCAAAACATGGCACTCTTGGCCATCGACTCTGCACGGGACCGCAGGATTGATGAAGGTATCTTTGTTGTAAGCCATGCAGGCCCCTGTATAGTCATGATGCCAACGTACGTCTTTACATTGGCAATATGCCACAGCTGCTGGAAAGGTATAAAAAAATATTGCAGCTGCTCACTTCAGCTGGACAAGAGAACAGCAAGGTCGTTCTCATATCTGGTGCTACAAAAAGAGCAGACAAGAGAGCCCGCTCAGTTCTGTAGGCAGATGGTGAACACTGACGGTGAATGGACCTCAGTCAACCAAGGTCTAGTTATATTAGAAGGATACTGGTGTTCCACAAAGCACCTAGGTCCTCCCACGTGGGTTCATGGGCAGCTATATTGTGCGTTCGCAGAGAACGGAAAACCCACGTGAACGGGCGAATAAATTACACGTGGCTGACACGGCACTAACCTTGTTCTCAGAAATCGATTTAAATATAGTTTCCTTAAATAGGCATTGTGTACTGCTCTGCAGTGGTAGCTCCTGGTCATGCGTTTCTCTTCAATCTGTCGTCTTTTTGCGCCGCCACATTCATGTAGCAATGCCCGAGCAACCTCAGCATAATGCTGTACTATGACTACCTTTCTGTATAATAAAGTATATAACAAGAGGGCTTGTCTAATTCACCCTAAATACAAATTAGCATTTTTCTCATTCTTTTCGCTGAGAACACAGTGTCCTGTGAGCAATAACGGAGGCTTTTCAATCAAATAGTGCCTTGAAGATCAGAAGTGCAACGAAACCCTGGCCACTCTCATTGAATGGTTGCAATGACACTCTCACTTCAAGTGGCCTCTGTGAACCATTACTATATCAACAGGCTTATTGTTGAGAACCCAAAACATTTGATTCAAGGAAACAATTCAGCGCCAAATACGCCAGTGTGCTTTTATTTTCGAGGCTGCAGAGCGCCGAATGATCTTTGGTCCTAATTTCCTGATCACAACTTCGGGCACTATTTTTCATTTCTAGTCGGTTTAAAACGGCCGTCAAAGCAAATCTGTGATAAGAAATCAGCAACGAGTGCAGTGTAGCCTTATTTATCTTTGTATGGTGATCGACAAGCAGCCTGCGTGTTGTTGAGATTGGTGAATTTAGGCCTGGGAAGAATTCTTACAACACCAACGTGACGGCGGGCGAGTCATCGGGAAGAAACGCTGCGGCAAGCACTGGCGTTCGCGGCAGCAGCGACGCAAGCAGCGGGGACAGCGGCGGCGTGAAGTGGCCGAATCTGCCCTTGGGTAGCCGGACTGAGTGGTGCTGTTGACAGGTCACGCTGGTGTTGTCAATTGAAACACGGCTGCAACCTAGACAGAGGTGCCACGCTTCGGACAGCAGGCGAGGGAGACAAGGTCTTTCATTCACCTGCTGGTAGACGGCTTGATATTCCTTTTCTGCGGTGACGCCAAAGCCGCCAAAATGGTGAAGTCGCAGGACAGTGTTCTTGCGTGTTCTGTCCTTCCCACCTGATGCGAATCTGCGTGCCATTCCGTTGATGACGTTGGTGGTGACGTCGACGCGACAGTTTTGAGGATTCCCTTTTCCATTGTCCGAGCTGCGAGAGAGCATCATCACCGCCCCCTTCCGTGGGCGGTACCACCAGTGTCTACATTTGCTCGCTTGATTGTGGATCGTTCTCCGAATTTACGACTCAGGGATCTGGGTAATACGAACGGATATTTTACGGGCCGCTGGTTTATTGCGAAGACATTCCTATCTCGGCTTCAGATACGTACAAATAAGCCTATTGTACAGCTTCGTTCATAATGTAGTCCGGCACCGTCTTTCGGAGACGGGACCTGCGGGGCTGATCGAGTCAGGCAGCCCAAGGGCCCCTCCGTCTCTAATTCTGTTGGCAGCGGTGGGATGCAAGCGCAATCCCCAAAAGTGGTTAGCTTCTTCATCTTCTCTTTTACTGTCTTTACTCTTTTTCTCTTAATTAGGTTTCTCAACAAGACATTATTTCAACGAGACAGTTCATTTTTCGTTTCTTGAATCTCAAGTATTTTCATACCTCTCTCTCTTCGCACACAAAGTTTAGTGCGGTTTGAAAGTTACTGCTTCCGTTCCGGGTGAAACAGACTTAGTATTTTCTTTCTGAAAGACGGTCACATAGCCCGAAACATGGCGGTGCATGATACAGGAAACTTTGGCTTGCTAAGCTCATGAATTGGTTGCAGCTTGCAGCTTTTCCCAGGAAATACACCACAATATAAAAACTAATTATGAGGACATTTATCCTCCAGTGATCATGTCCAAACCACGGAACACTCTACTTCACAATTAGATTATTTTGTTTATTCCCCTTCTAAACCGTCTTCACTATCTTGCTGACCACTGTCATGAAGAGAACATTTCAGCCTATGAGGTGTAAAAGGAAATAAAAAGAAAGCACACATACGTATCCTCATATACTCTAGCAGCACCGCAGTGGGCCTAGAAATGCAAAATTGATTTTATCACAAAATTTCTCTTGTTTTAAGATCATCAAAAACAGCTGGCTCTGCGTGTATCATCGCTTTTTAGAATGCACGACGTTGTACTCGCCTCTCTCGGTGTTGTTCATGCAACACGAACGCAAAGTTTTTAGTGAACTCCCTTAAAATTATTACTCAAGAACCATCGTATCAAAATCACTTCCGCTTTGTTGACTAACAGCGCGAGTAACCTAAGAAACAAAGCATACGCGAACCTTTTTTATATTCAGGCATCACCCGTTATAGATGGCAAGTTCAGAACTTCGTCAACTGTTCAGAATTACTATTTTTTACTTGTAAAAGAATAATGAATGGCAGTTCCAAAAGTTTCCAATTGCAAGAAAGCGCTAGCTAGGTAATGAGAGTTACTACGCCTGAAAAAATGCCGCTTGTGCGGCGCCAGTGTAAGGTTAGAGGTTATTATTTACTGAGTATGCTGCAGTACTTTTCTTTTGAATTCAAAGCCAATTCATTGACCTTTAAAAAATAATCGCTCACGAAGTATGATCTCGAGCATATGTGTTGGCTGGAGCTTGTGTAGAACACGTCTAGTTGGTGTAGAGCGGAGAGTCGGAACCAAGTCAACATTGCTTCCCAAACTAGCTTGTCTACACGAGTTAGCTTGTATCTTGGCAATCAGATTTATGCGTTTTCGTTTTTAATGTCTCATAACTGGCCGCAAGCATATTATACGAGGCTACTAATCGAAGTCTTTTCAACTCTCGTACACATCGTGCTAATGCTCTGACCAATAAAATTTCAGCTCGAAATTTCTAACGAGCCATCATTTCGGCTCAAGTCGATGGAAGCGTATAATGACGTACTTCAGTTAGCCTGGAATGCTCTTGTAGCACTGGTATATTTCACGTTTATGGTGCTTCAAACTCTTGAACATCTTAACAACGTATAGAAACGCACACACAAAGAGCTCACTATATAAAGTAGGTGGCTGCCTAAAAACATGGCGCTGTGTGTAAAGAAATGCTTCATAAATTCTGGCATCTAACTGTAAACAATATATATTAATCTGTATTTTCGCATAGGTTTGGTGCGAAATAAATTCAAATGACAGAAACGAAAAAACAAAATGTTACCAACGGATACCTTCATCTGTATTTCTTGTCTCTGCATAAAACATTGTACCCCCCCCCCCTATCAATCACCACTGCTTTCATAACCGCTCTATCACTTTAACAATAAAAAGAAAATTCTGTTTTCCTGACGAATACAAAATAAAAGCAACATTTATTACTGCCTCGACATTTCTTGTGGAAATAGATGCGCTCTCTTAAATGCATTGTTTAGAATGCATACTTGAAAAGGCACATTTATGATTTCGCGATGGTGACAGAGAAAGCGGAGGTGTTTTGCATGTTCCATATATATCTGTGGTGACCTGCGCTGCATATTTAATTGAATTTAAGTTTATTTCCAGACACACAGGAAATGGGCCTCGGGCGAAAAGCTGCAAGTGTAGCTTGAGAGATGCTCGTGGCTCAAATGTTGCTGCAGCTTCTCTGAAATTTCAACTTTCGTTGCAGTTCGCAGGTTTTTTCATGTTTGGGTCGCTAGAGATCCTCATCGGTGTCAGACACGTAAAATAGAGAAACATTAACACAAACCGGAGATATCCACTGTGGAAAAAGTACCCTATCCGCGCATATAAAAAAAATGCAAACTACCGATTGATCAAATTTTACCAAGAGATTGTGTGGTCGCCATTTACTCGCACAAACTCAAAATAACCCTTGAAGAAGCTCCTCCTCATTTCAGTAGAGCTGTAAGCATGTTAGCTGATCACAATTCGGCGTCAGGTGCCTATTCTCACATTACAGGTACTGAACACAACGAATCCTTGTTTTTTGAAGGGAAGAACATAAAGTGGCTGTGGCTCAACTCACCTGAACCAGGATATGCACAGCAAAAGCTCTTTTAGCATTGGAAAGGCACAGTTATGCTCTTGTTTACCCTTATTTTTTCAAGACTTCAGCGAGAGCAAATCACTTGATGCATCACATGCCACAAGTGCAAGAGCGAGCCTTTGAGCGCCGGTCGGCGCTGTAGGGGACGTGACTTCCAAGCGCAAGAGCGAATCATGTGACATATCACATGCCACAACTGGCAGGAAAGAGCGACCGTGCAGCAGCCAGCGCAGCGGGGGACGTGCCTGCCAAGCGCTCAGCTATGGCGTCGATGAAGAAGATCGAGGCACATGCCACGCACGATTTTCGACATGTGGCGCGCCTCACAGTTAGAGGACAAATCTAAGAGCCAGATGACCTTCAGGCTCTGCATTGGAGGAGTGCAGCTTTTCGCTCTAAAGCTCGGAACACCATGCCTACTGGACAGCTCCTAGCGAAAATAAAGTGCACGACACCAAAAAGCAACTAGACAGAGAAATTACTGACCAAACTGCGGGTATTCAAACTGAGAAGGAATCATACGTAGTGTGATACCTGGACAACAATAATGAAGTAAAGATCAGAGGCGTGGGGCGAAGAGGACAAGGAAGTGACATTAAAGGCTAGGCATTTGAGCGGACGGCCACGTCTCAGCTTCAGACCTTTACAATGGCGCAGCCGACAGGATTCGAACCTGTGCGGGGAAACCCCAATGGACTGACTCAGTGCCGGTACTTAGTCACTTTCGCGAAGACTGGCACACTGAAGTGCACACTGACGCCAGCCACGTCGGCCTGGGGGCGTTTCTGCTCCAGTGCGACTCTCAGGGTGCTCAGCCCGTCGTTGCGTACGCTAGCCGCAAACGGTGCCATGCCGAAGGCCATTACCACACCAACGAGTTGGAATGTCTGGCGGTGGTCTGTAGAGTCGACGACCAGTTTCGCCACTACCTCCTCGGACGAAAATCCACCATCGTAGCCGATAATTCTGCAATCGACTGGATGTTAACGAAGCGGCACCTCAAGCACAAGTTAGCTCGCTGGATAATTACTCTTCAAGAATACACATATGATGTGCGGCATCGGGCCGGGGCTCTTAACCGCATTGCAGATTCCTTGTCGCGACACCCCAGTGGTGACGGCTGCTCTCGAACTCGGTCCAGCGAAAGTTGGCTCTTATTTTGTCAGCAGGATGTAAAAAAGCCCAAAACGAGGACCGAGATTTGGCTGCTATCATGGCTTTCCTTGGGGACACCGGGAGCAACTCCATGTTTGTCCTGCGGGATGCTGCGTTGTACCGCCGGCACTGGCTCAAAAACCGCAAGGAAGAACAGCATCTCCTCGTACTTCCTGCTGCTCTCCGCGGGCAGGTGCTCCAGGTCTTTCACGACTGCCCCACAGGAGGGCACATTAGCCAGCGAGCCACGTTGCGAAAGGCGCAGGAACGCTTCTGGTGGCCCAAGATGTGCAGCAACATCCGCGCGTACGTTGCCAGCTGCGAAGTCTGTCAGCAGTCAAGCATCTTCCAAAATGCCAACCCGGATTAAACACGTCGATACCTTTTGGCTAAGACTCTATTTGACACTATAGGTATTAACCACATTAGACCTCTGCCAGCATCAGCAGTGGGCAACCGGTATATATTAGTGACTATAGATTATTTGTCAAAATTTGTGGCGGTTGCCGCTGTTTCTTCTCTCGCTGCACACTACGTCGTGGTCTTTTTACAAGTCCGTTTCGAATGGGGGCACGGGCTTTCACGAAAACTAATACCGGACAGGTCGACCACCTTTCGAAGTCGCGAAATCGATGCCTGCCTGCACCGGGTGGGGGTTGAGCCCCACTTTTCATCGGCGTACTACCCTCAAGCGAATGGTCTCACCGAGCGGACGAATCAGACAATACAGTCGCGACTCGCTCCTTTCTGCATGACTTACAAAACAGGCGAGGCAGACTGGGACCAGCACCTACGAGCGGCAGCCTACGCTCTCAACACTTCTGTGCGGAGTACTGCAGGAACAACGCCTTACAAAATTGTGTACGGACAACAGCCTCAACACACAGGAACATGAAACTTGGAAACACCTACCAACATCGAGACCCTTGTGCCACGACAGGCTGCTTGTCAGCGCATCAGGTAGGAAGCACGGAAAAGTGCGTCTCGTGCGAAAGAGGCGCAAACGCACAACTTCGACCGCCGACATCCACCAGCTCCTTGCTATAAATTTGGAGACGAGGTCTTGGTGCGACGCGGCCTACAGTCGGCAGGGCGTAAACTGACTGCGAAATACGATGGGCCCTACGTCATCACTGAATGGTTAGGTCCCAATACGTGGCGTGTGTGTGCTGCAGCGTTTCAGGGAGATTCGGACAGGCGGAGAAGAAACAATTTCGCAGTGCACGTGTCGCGGTTGAAGCAAAGGGTCGTTAGCTTGCAAGACTGAGTAGGTTGTGGACGGATTAAGTTAGGGTGCCTCTTCTTACTACCATGGCCGCCAGAGCTGAAGCGAAAGTGTTCGCATGGTTCGCTTGAAACGTTGCTGTTCATGCCGACTGTCATTACGGTCGCCGTCGTTTGCAGTGCATATACGATCCCTGTGCGTCAATGTATGATTGACCCCTGTTGTCTTCGGGCTTTCACAGACATTCGTAGAATCCTCCCCGTCATGAAGCGCATTATGCGTAAAGGACTCTGGTGTTGTCTCTTCCTTTCAGTTCCGCAGTCGTGGCCGAGTGTGATGCCGGGACAACAAAAATGAAGTGAAGATCGGAGGCGCGGGAAGAAGAGGACACGGACGTGACATTAAAGGCTAGGCACTCGAGTGGACGGCCGCGTCTCTGCTTAAGTTCTTTGCTCTAGTTGCACAAAAACAAGCTTTCCGTGTTTCTTAACTTTACTAATTAAATCTGTAATAAGGCCTCATTTGAAGGCCAGCAGAAATACAACGGTAAAGGGCTGATCCTACACGAGCTCGAAGAACTCAATGGTGTGACAACGTATGTACACAGGAATATTGTTGTCGTCGACCATGCTTGTATCTTAGTACAATAGTCGGTGTACTCACTCACGACTGGACTTACACGTGACGATGGTCACCGCTTTGTTTTTAAAATCGAAACCTTTTACTACTTTCTTCGCAGCGATTTCGTCGTGGTCTCACGTTTGACCTTGAACATCTTGGCTGGGCCGGTGCCAAAGCAACGCATCAAGCGATTTCGCCTGGGCGCCCACCCCAGTCTTCGCGGTCGCGGCGCCGGGGCTCCACATCCGCGGAGAGGCTGCTTCCTGATCACGTGATATAGCCGAGCCTCAGCTGCATAAAACTAATTAGCTCCGGTATAACTTCTGCTGGACCTGGTTAGAGAGCGAAAGCTGTGATGTATCGGGCAAGCAGACGCGGCTTGGCGTCTGTAGCATTGAATGCGTTCCGCACACTGGATAGGCAGCGCGCATATCCGAATCAATAGTTTATTATTTACTTGATTATTTAATTATTTATTAATTGAATAATAGTTAAATTAATAGTTTATTGCGAAAAGTTGGTCACCCAATGAACACTCCTGCCTAGTGCTACAGTTCCGCGTCTCTGTCACAACGTTCCAGCGCTAATGCATTCAGCCCACATCTCTCTGCCATCATCGCCACCCTAATCCCCACACCCATGAACAAAATAAACGCCGACAGCTTTGGATTTGTATATCCTGGATTAGGTGAGCTAATCCATGGCCTAACTTTTTCCTACTTGTTGGTGACAGGGGAGTAAAGGAATGATTTCATTTCGCGGCCAAGGACGCCTGAGGGCGAGGTGGCTTGGCGACGTCTCGGAAGGGACCGAGGAAGAAGAATCACGGAAGCAAAGAAGACAGCATTTTGTTTATTTCCTTTTGCTGGTTTCTCTATTCTCCTTGGGTGATGAGCCACGATCAGATATATTTGTTCGCGTGGTGGTGAATAGCATTTATTTGGCTAAATTGAGAGAGAGGTGCTTGATGAGAGGCCCCTAGTCGGTCTCGCCCCTTACAATACAAGGCGGAGACCCTCGTTCCGGCATCCCGTTGGTCTTGACCGCTGGACCTGACCGTTGCTCTTGAGCGCCGAACCATAGCCTATTGGACCAATAGTTCCTTGCAGCCGAGCAGGGCCGCCTCCCAATCTTCTCGGATAGGGGGAGGGGTGATGGGAGGGAGAGAAGGATTCTGCCTGCATGCCAAAACCATATGAAAGGCGTCGACCACCGCCCGACAGAATGCGCATGCGGCCGTCAAAAGAAGGATGAAAGTGCTTGAGAAGCTCCGGGCACAGAAGGGTGTTTGTAAAGAGCCTAAGCAGAGTTCATTCGCCAGCTTTGCGCAGTCCCTTCATAGGAACCGGGTAGCGCAGGTGTTCAGCACGATAGTGCTCAGTAATGTCCTAAAAGACAGAAGAAGGCTGTGATCTGAGTCAAGGTCCTCCTAAGGGCCACCTGCTGCTCGGTAGGTGAGTGTGCGGGCTGCCTCTTGCTCGGCACGTTACCTGGCACGCCTTGGCGGCCGGAGACCCATATGATTCAGAAATGAGTAGGATCGCAGACGCGGGTACTGCGGCAAAGATTTTGTTGAGTGAGTGGAGTGATGCAACCGTAGTCAGTGTTGCGTCAGGTCCCGCAAGCGTCTGTGGCGATGAATTTGGAGTGGCGACGGCAGACTGCGAGGGGATCGCTACTTCCTCTCCGCATGCGTTGAGCTGGGCGCTCTAAACAAGAGGCCGTCCCCCTGTTTTCCCTCGTGTATGACTGCAGCCGTGTACCATCCCCCCCCCCCCACCTTTAGTGGTTGGCGCCCGCAATTTCGACGTAGAAGAAGTATTTCTAGAAGCCATAGTGGCGGTGCGACCAGGCCTTGTGCCGCTTGGGCGCTGATGTGTTCCCATGTGTGTGTTAAATTGAAACGACTGAGTCAGCCAAATGAGCCATGAGTCGAGAGGAGTGAGTACAAATGAGGTATAAATCAAAGTGAGCAAGTAAGCCTTAATGCTAGAGTCTTGGCACAAGATGAGAAGATGAGTGAACGAGTCCAGATGAGTTATGAGCCGAAATGTGTGAGTAACGCGAGATGGATCCTCAGTCGAAGTGTGTCATCTGTCGTGACCAATATCTGACCCTGGACGAGTCTGAGCTGGATTTAGTACAAATAATTTATGAGCACAAATGAGCTTGCCATCAAGAGTTATTTGGAGCTCAAGCCTGTCGGAGGCTAAGTATGAGTGACCCCATAGGGTGAACAAACTTTATGAGTGAGCCTAAGTTCGCGCTTGTAATCTTCCCCGCGTATGCCAAAACGTGTACGTCGCTAATGATGCCTGCAGCTTCCGAAAAAATTTCGATTAGCATTCTTTTGTGAACCGTTGGTGAAAATTATTCTTAATATTGTGCGAAAGTAGTTTTACGCAGGTGTACACCACCGTCACGTACCTGAAAGCACGATTAAAGTTTCCACTGACCCATGGAGCCAATGATGCCCGTGTTCAAGTTTTGATCATCAATGCAAGTTCACCTAATGCACGCCGATTGCTTTTGCACCACCACCGCGCTTCTGCAGCATTGTTCTCAACACGAACGCGTATGGCTCCAGTGCTGTGTTTCTGCCACAACGTCGTCCATGCGAGCCTATAGATGTAGCGCGCTTTTGGTGCGCTACTTAAGCATATGGCGCTTTTTATACTACTTCTTTCTTGAATTACAAAAATCTTGTTTCGTGTAAAATTTCTCATCGTGCAATTCAGTGATCTCCCCTCTTCGCACTGACTTTGGAGCGAGGTCGCAACATTTTCTTAGCAGTATGTACACGTCCAATGCGATGGTCTGTCTCCTCCCAGTTTTATTGAGAGCATTGGACACGTGGGAAATGGACGAGATGATCTTGGGACGCATCAGAATATGAGAAGAATGTTTAATATTCGGGGCGGTTTAGCCTAATTTCGTTCTGCTTTCTTTGTTGTATAATTGCGAATGCGTCCCATTTCCCGGCCTCTCATTTAGTGCGACTTACGTGCCGAGATTCTTTCCCATCGTCCATTTCTGAGGCTTATAAATGATCTAAATGTAAAGTAATACGAGCCTGACCTTTTGATCATATCAGATATTCAATAACCATATCACAGACTTCGCAGCTATGTTTCTGTGAGCAAACAAGCTTGTTTACTTCTCGTCAATCATTTTTATGGACGCGTCAGTTAGAAGCAGTTCCTCCAAATCTTCCGTTGCGTTCTTAACTAATCTGAAGCGTTCGTCCTTACAAACTGAGCACCCAAGCAGTTCTCGTAGTTCCTGTTAGCGGGTAAATTGTGCCATGGTTCAGCTCTCGATAAAAGGTAGGCAGCTTATTTCTGTAAAACCTAGCTGGGGCCTGAAAAAGTGACATGAAGGTTTGCACTTTAGTACTGCTTTCTGCATTTAGTTCACATTTTTATTTAACATTATTAGGTTGAAAACAAAGCGCCATCATTTGATGCGCCGCCATCTACAAAAAAATTACGACTGGCTTCAATTTTTACTGTGTTTTCACTTAGTTTTTGGACTAACGTGGCCGCCTCAGGTAACGCGGCGCCAGCGATGCGTTTATGTTTAATCGCTAATAAATCGAGACATCAGTGCATGCAAGACACCACGGCTTATGCTTTAATTTTTATACGAATTCAACCTATGATTATCTTATTATGCTCACTCACCGTACGAAATGCTGGCAATCGTTCGCCTTACTTGTATTTGGAGCTACAATCCTTGCCCCTTTCAAGGGACTTTCATACATAAGTGGGCAAAGCAGGTTGACGAAGGGCGCATAATTTTTAGCAATATCGCTACCTTCTCAATTTGGTTGGTCCTTACTTGCAGCCAGCGTTCTCATAGATGCTTCCGCAGAGAACGGGGCTGCTAAGGCCCGCCATGTAGTATTTAAAATTGCATGAGAAAGTGATTCCGCAGCCATAGAGCAGTCACGATCTAAGCAATGTCGACGGTGCAACACAGGTTGATTGTTTCTTTATTAGTCTAGAACTTCCAGTAGATATACAAAAACGCATTATTCCTGCTAAATGTCAACGCATATAATCTCAGCAATAAACTGCGCCTAAAAACTACAACTTGTCTCTAAATTTTTTGTCATCTATTCTGTATGTTCAGAAACCGTGTATTAAGCGGGCCTTAAAAAATTCCCCAAATTTATAGTGGTGTGCTTGCATTATGTCAGTCATGAAGTATCTGCGGTACAATGTGCCACGACAAAAAAAAAAACGAGATGAATTGTCAAAACAGGAGAAAAAATTTCGATAAAATTTTACTTGCGCGACTAAAGCCAACCAAATCTGATATGAAAACATGAGGGGGCACTCAAGCTGCGGCTGTATATGTCCAAGATTTTCGTGCAATTATGATTTCAAGCCGACAAAATGCAGTTTTAATGAAAAAAAGTGCAAAGAACACGGACACTCAAGAGACACTAACATCAGCGTATTCTTTTGAAGACGACGACGATGATAATGGTGGTGGCGGATTTGTATGGCGCAAGGGCAACTGTGGCCAAAAAGCGCCATGGCACAAGGTCATATCGATTACTCAAGGTGGGGTCAACGGCCCATTTTCCAAGCATTTCACCCTAAACAAGCCGAGCACCAGACAGTGGAAAGCTTGTACCCATTGTATCACCGGTGGGTACCCGGCGGCACTGGGGATAGAACCCCGCGCCACCCGCATATGAAGCGGATGCTCACCCACTTGGCCACCGCTGCGACGTTGTTTTGAAGACAAGATCGCCATGAGAAGAAACTCTCATTGATTGATGCATTCAGACCAGAAAGCGCAATTTTGAGAAGCTTTGTGTCTTAATATATCTTGTGTATTTTGGTGTAATCGCTCAAATAACCCATTTATCATCTCCAGCTTCGCTAATAAAGTTGCTTCCCTTTCCGCGCTACTCCATGCCATTTAAAGGAAAGACACTAATTTTGTTTTTAGTTTTAAAATTTCTCAATTATTTTCAAAAATTTAACAATTTTTTCTTCTATTGAGCATGAGTGGATGAGTGCTGCCCTCTTGTTTTCAGTAGTTGAAGTTCACCTTTTTCATGCTTACAAGAGATGGCGCTAACTGAGATATCGCTTTGCGCCTGTTAAGGAATTTATTCTTCGAGTTGTTGCCCTGGGCAACATTGGGCATCAAAGGGTAATGGGAAAGAGGGCGTATTTTGTGTCCTTTTTTCTAGTTAATCTTTTACTTACGATATGTGCTGTGGAGTTAAAGGTTTCAGTCCTATCAAATTCCTGCTTTTATGACAGCCCTTGTTCACGTGCAGTCATTCTCTGAGTAAATGTTTCACATAAACATTCCGTTTCGAGCACTTGTCTCGTAAATTCTTCGGTCCTTGTTTCACTGCATTTTTTTCACGTTTTATACAAAAGCAAGAAGTTCTACTGTGCTAAGTACATCCATCAGCAAATGCTAAATGCCGTGGTGTACTACTTTATCACAAACAGAAAGGCCGTTTTGAGCAAAATTTCCCAGAACGAATCTTGAGAGGCACCAACCCGAAGGACTTATTAGTTACCAAGACATAAGCATCAGGCTGAATGTTTGCGTGAGACGTATAATAGTAATATTCCGCACTCTCGCTCTTCTGAACACTCTAACACTATAGTAAGGTTCCTTCCAGTCTACCAAATATACTCCTTTCATTATGCCAAATACTTGGCGAGCCCTGCCTTCAGTGGACGCCAGCAGCAAAGGCGACCTTATGCTGCTAACACACACATGTAGGCTCCTTTCGTAGAGCTTTTTAAGCCCTGGAAATTTATTTAACTTTGTTAGGTTCCACCAAATGTGCTTGATGCAATTTAAATGGTCATTCATTCCTGCTAGACGAGATTGCACTAGTGAGCAATTTTCTTCAACCTTGGTTGTACTTGTCTACTCCAAGAGATACCCTTGTTTTGTGTTGCACATCAAACGGTAACAAACTTCACTTCCCGACTCATGCTAAGTTGCTGCCTTCCTACGCCGGAATGCAGAGCAATAGTGTTTACAAATTTAACCGCTAAAAACCCATATAGGTACATTATTAACCTTGAACCGCCACTTCACTACGATTGGGGACAAGCAAGTAGAAAAAAAGGGGCGGTCGTTTCACATTGATGAGAAGTGACCAAGTTTAAAAGAACGACGAATATAACTCACAATCAACGCCGCTGCGCGAAAAAATTCTTTCAAGCTAGAACACGAAGGAATAGGCCATGTTTGTGCATGGAAGCGAACCCTGTTCTTTTCTGCTGCTCGCAAAAAGGAGACGGTGTCAGCATGTCCTCCAGTCTTCAACGAAAGTGCACTAACCAGGATCGGAGAAGCATTCATTGAAAGAATAGTAGTGCAAAAAACACTGCCGTATCACATACAGTTTTCAAGTATTCGCACACAGCATACGTTGCCACTGGAACGAGGTTACCTACCACTGGAGGCATGCAGCGCGATCGCAAATTGCACTTAACCCTTTGCAGTCCGAAACGTTTGCATGCTTCGTGACCGTTCCCGTGCCGAAACTATTTCACCCGTTTTCCGCGCTGCGGCAGAATGCGGCAACTGTGCAAGAACATCTTCAGCGAATGTTTACTTTTCTGGATTTCCGCTCCTGCCCAAGCACCTGGACGGCTTTTTGGCAGCGTATGGACAACCATTTGAAGCATTCTTTTGGGTGCAGCTCGGAATTTTGACAGCAGGTGTAGCAGATAAAATACTGTTTCCTTGCTATCCACTTTGGTTTTTCGGTTACTGCAAACCACGCTATCATGTCCTGCTTTCGCCAGTGAGCTTATACATGGAGGAGTAGCTTGCCATCCAGCCTTTTACGCCGTCCAAACGCACAGTTGGCGACCGCTTTTTAGCACAGGCCCTCGCATCGCCGATTGAGCTGCTCGATGAGGTTCGAGGCGGTCACTGGCGGTGTCGCTGCTCCTTTAGACCCCGCCTGAGCTGCTACATTCTTACCAAAAATTAAGCTGCTCGCGATGGGAACTTCCAGAAGCTAGAACAACAGCTGCCTCCACCATTTCATGCCCGTGTTTCACAAGGGCCACCGCCTCCAGAGCAGTCGTCGCTGCCGCCACTTCATTCTGTGGAATCGCTGTCTTAATCATCTCATGGAGGCAGATAGTTCTCTTCCCCTCTGAAATTGTCGCCACTTTCTGATGAGAGCCTGGCAATTTTCGCCGTACAAGGCACACGGCGAGAACGCGGCCACGCTGTGCTTGCCAGTGGCGCGTGAACTGAACCGTGGGACGCTCGCACATGCCAAAGCTCCATGGCGCTTACGTGCTGCCCTCTAGGTGGAAAAATACGAACACAAGAAAAATGCACTTTAGCTTGTCTACAGAGCTAGACGGCGCGCCCTGCGTGTCACGAAATAACATTCGAAAGCACGCGCAATTGAGCAATGGAAAGTGTGTTGTATTGTGTTAGGTTGTATGGGACATAGGCAACTGAGGCCATCATGGAACGAAGGAAACGTCACTCAGGCAGGGCTCAACAACGGACTGCAAAGTGTTTAAAATAGCACTAGACTTTGTAGCAAATAAATTATCAACACATAGCTATGCCCCAGAGTATTTTGTGTTGCATTGAAGAAGCCGAGATTCTTGAATTCTGGGAAGGAAGCACGTGGTCATTCTTGTGTTAGCGTTGGCTTTGGGCAGGAGACTGCGTGTATCGAATCCTCTGTCCCGAAGAAAATAAAAATGGGTCGGCGCAGCCCTTCGGCCACTTCTCCATTTGTAGTTCCTGGTGTATATGTCAACCACTGCATTTCATACATTATTACGGTCCCGAGCGCCGCAGGCCGACTGCCGATCATCAGCTGTTTAGTGCCTCCCGGTCGGCAGCCGAGTAGATCGGCAAAACAAGCTCGGCAAATGGTCGGGCACATGCCAGGCTGCTTGGCTCCAGGCTGGCCTCATAGGTCGGGCCAGCCTCAGCCCAGACCAATAGCCAGCCTTCCCGCCTTGGCATATCCAAATGGCCCGAAGTGAAGTCCACATGCACCGCCAGGCTACATTTACGACGGCATCGAAACACTCCTCTTTGGTTTTATTCGAGACGGCTGGCGATACATTAGTTTCATTTAGTCGTTTAATATCGGAGCTATAAAAAAAGCAAGAGTTTTTTCCCAGCTTCATTATCAAGCTTTTCTGGCTCGAAGCAACAACTGCAACCTTTTGCTGTTTATGGCGCAAGTTCGGATGCACGCAGGCAACCATGCACTCTCCCGCCTGGGAAGCGCGCACGCTTCAATGTGTCCTGCTTTCACGAGTTTTCCACCTTTGTGCAGAATTTTTTCGAAAATTCGGCGCGACCGTTCTGGAAGGTGAGTCTGCACCTGAAAATTAATTGCATTTTTGTGCCTGAGGAGCAAATTAGCTGGTGAAATACAATAGGGATGCTTATTTTTTTCTTAGTGGTTTTTTCAAAGCTCTGGTATAATGCAACTACGAATGATCGTCCGTGGGCGCCTAAACGTCTCTTGCTTTATTAAGGAGCGCTAGGATATCTCTTCGATATCTTTTCGTATGGCAGAAGCGTTGACATGTTACAAGTGAGCGCTTTATGGCGCTTGTCTGCTCATATCTAGCAGCCACGCCAGCATGACAGTATCAGGTGATACCGGTTTGGGCGCGGAGTAGATTATTCTTTTATGACGATGCCAGCCGCTTCTCTGACATTAGACGTTACAGCGTTGCACACAAAATCATTGATATGCTCCCCTGTGCGTAGGTGCATTAAACAGGCAGGCGCCTTTCAGTTCGTATACCGGCGCGTTCGTGTGCCGTGCAATTGGCAATGATTCCGCCTCTACTGGTAGAAAATCCCGCTACTTTGGGCTCATCACATCTGAGTGTGAATAACCCTTACGTGTAATTTTCCCTGCGCTGTGATTTGAAACGTGGGCAGCACTTCATCACTTTCTGAGCTAGCGGGTATTGCACTGAGATTACGTTCCTGCGAGGCGGTCGCCCAGAACCGGTTAAAGGATACATTTGGTTATCGCAGTTTTTATGCCATTCAACCCAGTCCACTCCGCGAGTACCCAATCTAGCTGACTGAAGGCACCGCTTTAAGCCTTTTGTGTTCTGTATGGAGGCAAAATGCGGAGGAAAATTGCTTCCCACTAAGTTTCTAATAATAATAATTGGTTTTGGGGGAAAGGAAATGGCGCAGTATCTGTCTCACATCTCGGCGGACACCTGAACCGCGCCGCAAGGGAAGGGATAAAGGAGGGAGTGAAAGAAGAAAGGAAGAAAGAGGTGCCGTAGTGGAGGGCTCCGGAATAATTTCGACTACCTGGGGATCTTTAACGTGCACTGACATTGCACAGCACACGGGCGTCTTAGCGTTTTGCCTCCATAAAACGCAGCCGCCGCAGTCGGGTTCGAACCTGGGAACTCCGGATCAGTAGTCGAGCGCCCTAACCACTGAGCCATCTAAAATTTTCATTTGATAGCGCTGTCTCTAGTTCAGTTCATAGAAACGAGCAATCTTATGAAAGGTTAAACCGGCATGAATTTGTCGCTGACTTTGTACAGCAGGGCATTAGCACATGCAAACCATTTCCGTCTGATTTGAGCCTCTGCTATCATGCCTTTGGCTGCCAGCTAGCGGTCGCCGGCTACTGTAGGACTCGTTACTACTGTCCGCATTAGTGTACAGTGGTGCTTTGTCAGCTGCTACTTTTTTTTTACTTCGCACAGAGCTGCATGAGCTTAGAAGGAAAATTCATCCAACACGCTTCATACACATGCACTTGTGCGGCCCTCCTAAGTATTACCCAACCGCTTGTGGCAACGTATATTTAATTGTTTCCTTACCTAGCCTGCTACGCAGATTTGTCATGAAAGTAATTTATTTGCATCAGTCGTCACAAATGTGATTGTTACGTGTTTGTGTGATTCGCAGCGGCGCCTGCCTCTTCCATTGTTCGCAATATGGTGCGCCAAGAACAAGTTTGCGAAAGTAGTGCAATTCTTACTCTTTAATGAGCTCAACGGATGTATTTAAAAAAAATTTACACCTATGCTAGTGCTGCCTATAAAGCCATTTTCATTTGGTTTCATATGTGGAGGGTAGATAAAAAGGAAATAATTTAGTTTTCGTGACGTTTGTTATCGCGAAAATAAAGCTGGTTATTATTTATTGCCACTTAAATTAACTAAGGCAGTGTATATAGAATACCGTCCAATGATAGCGTATTCAGCACTAAAGTGTTATCCTACAGTGTACGAAGCACACCTACCAGCAACATCCTACGGTTTTGAACAGAAATCTCAACATTGGTCTTCGACTGGTAATGGCATCGCCCTTATCGCACCACTTGAAGAGTACCTTCTAGCTGGATACATCCCGATTGTCGTTTTCTTTTGCATCAAGGCCGCTTTTGACTCTGTTTTTCAACACGAAATTCTTGCAGCCTTGGCCAGTCTTGGCCTTGCGTGAAAGCTTTAGAAATTAATTTAACGCTATTTAAAAGAGTGGCAAAATTTTATCAGCCTTCCGAATGATTTAAAACTCTTTCATGCAGCGGAGAGGAGCGCACGTCAGAGAGCGGTACTCAACCCTCTACTGTGAGGTATTATTACCTTTATACACATAACAAGAAACCTTACGCGAGGAGTAAGCATAACGATATATGCAGACGACATCTTCGTCTCGAACGCGTCACATTCGCGCTATATTACACAGCAACGTCTACATAGAGTGTTATAGCATAGCTCTATGTATCTGCCTTCCCCCCCCCCCCCCCTCCCTCAAGGTCTTCGTCTCTCGCCAGAAAAGAATTTTGCCATGGCTTTTACAACAAAAACGATGACTTGATATCCGCGGTCCCCCTAAGTGGACGTACCGTATGTACGATCCCAGCGATTCCAGGTGCTGTGATAGTATAATCTCTCGTGGTTACCTTAGATCAAAAAACTTCGCGAGATAATCAGTGCAGCGTCGCAAGTTTTCAGGTTATTGGAGGGAACACGGTGGACTAGCAACTCCCGTTCAATGGTTCTACTTAGAAAAGCCTACCTGAACGAACCTTCCACTACTCTCTACCAGTGCTTCAAAGATAAATCCCAACTAGCAAGAATATTCCCGAGGCCGCGCGGAACAAGTGCCTGCGTATATGGCTTGGCCTCCCAAAGGGTTCCTCTACATCAACAACAGTGGCCGAAGCAGGCTGTCTCCCGCTAGCTGTGGTTGCCATTCAGGAAACTATGCGTGCCTACCCCTGCCATCTCATACAAGGGAACAAGCACTTCCTGCACCATGTTCGGCTAACTCACTGCAACTCTGCCTTTGGCCAAGCTGTGCAGCTCCTGCCCCTCTCGACTAAACATAAGCCACAGAAACCACTACCCTATTCCTTTTCACCCTGGACACTCTTGCTTCTATAGGTGGAGAAGTGTATTCCAACTGTGAAGGCAAACAGCCGCATACCCACATCTTCACCGACGGTTCAGCTGCTCAAGAGCCTCTTCCTGTGGCCTCTTACGCAGTTCCATAAAAAAAGAACTGCACAAAAGCATATAGTACAAGAATTCTTTGCACTCAAATACAGTAGTTTTAGGCACATTTATACGGATGGTTCAGAAACGGACGTTTACGTAGGAAGCGCAGTGGTTTGAGGGAAGTCGGAGAAAACAGTACGACATTCACAGTGCGCGTCCATCTTCACTGCAGTGTGTTACTCAGTCTCTGTGGCCGCACAAAAAATAGTAGACGAGAACCTCACCAACAGTGTTATTTACACAGACTCCTTAAGTATATTTACAGTTCTGCACCCTGCCCTATTGAAAAATCCCGTATCGCGACAAACCAGATTTTACCGGTACATATCGGTTTCATATCGGTCCGGTATGGATCCCAAGCCGGACAGTCCAGTCTGGTTTGGAACTAAAACCGGACAGATCAGTTTGGCTCAAAGTGCAAATCAGACAGGTGGTTCAGAGTGCAAATCGGACAGACCAGACCTGTATTCAGAGAGACGTGCCGCGTGGTTTTAGCACTTGGTCTCCAGAGGGACTGTTGTTGTACACCATTGAGAGGGGGGGGGGGCGGGAGGCATCGTGCGCATAAGCGCGATAACACAGACTGGGTTTTGTTGAACGTTTTCTTTTGTTCTGAAAACACACCCAGAACACTTCCTGTCTGAAGAGGCGCGTTTATCGAGCAAGGAACTGCCCAGTGATAAAGAGAAGCACCAAAAGCTGGTGCGTAGCTTGCACCGGCGCTTTATCAAACACTGCACGCAATGCCGCGCTGCCTTATCAAAACCATGTGCTCGCGCGCTGTCGGATTTCGTTTTCGTGGAGAGCGCCGCAATGCGGACGCCATGTTCGCTAGCTGACGCTGGACGGACGGACGGACGGACAAGGCTGAACCCTAGCTGCTAATTTAAGCCACCTTGCCATTGACTCATTAAATTTTGCTCCAACGGCAGTCAATCAGTGTGCTAAAGTCCGCAACCTGTTTTAGCACATAATACTAAGCAGTCTTCACTTTTCAGGCAGCATATACTAAGCAAGCAGCTTAGTTTCTGATTGCATAGGTACACGCGCAGCCCGATTAGCACCATTTCGCCGACTGGGACCGAAGATTTCATTTCCGTGAGCTAAGTATGGGTGAGTGAGATATCTTAGAATGGTGCCATGAACCATTCATGCACACCCGTTGGGCTTTTCAGTTGCTATTCTTTTAGGACTATTCATGGAAATTCTCTTTGTTTATTTTAGAAGCACAATTGTTACCGTTTTTTGCGTACATTATGTTCTCAAATTTCCCACGCACAATAAAAGAAGGATAAAGGATATATTCCCTGAAAAGTCAAAAGTGACGCATTCGACTTTCAGCGCGACGTTAGCCAGGTTCGAGCACCAATACCACCATACGCACCTCCGCTTAGCCCCGCCTTTCAGCGGTCTTGGCTGCAATCCAAAAAATTTTGGGGAACAGACGCTTCGCCTTGAAGGGTGTGATTTTTTAGTGCTTTTTTTTAGAATTTTTTTTACATGTAGTAAATTTCAGAAATTGAGCCTGGCGTCACACTTCGGAACAATGAGGCGGTCACTCACCATGCCTCACACGCATTTGCATAACGCAGCTGTTGAGGTCAGTCTCCAAAATAATTCTCTGCATTATCCGACCCGCGGAGGTCTTTACTGGCGACAAAAAATAATAGAAAGGAGTATCGTTAGCGCGATCTCTACTGCTAAACACTGCATGCTTAAGAATTACAAAGGAAACTGGTCACAAATAAAATTACATGTGCAGGATACCAAACATGATTAGCAAGAGGGAAATGCTCACCCCACCCTGCGCATCAGTTGTCCAGGCTTGCCGTCTCTCATTCCCAACCATTTCATATCCAACAATTCCGGACAAAAGCATTTTGGACGAGAAAGAGTCTATGAGCGTATTTTTTTTCATATATTGGAAGATATGACTGTGAAAATCTCCAATCTACAGGCAATTGCATTTATTTTTTTTTTGCTTTTGACGTTTTTGCTATCGTCAACTGCTCGCTTCTAGCTATGGATAAATTTTTTAAAGATTTTGCTACAGATTGAAAGGATGGGCCATTACCTTAAATATTTCAACTACAGTGCTATACAATTTACCAATATTACAACATTTTTCCAAAGATTGTAGTAAATGTCCAGGAAATCTGTAGTATTTCACTGGCAGCTCTTGGCCCATTGTGTTCAGAGAACTATTGGGACAGCCCTGGACGCAAAAATAAGTTTCTTCACTATCTGAACGCCGCGACGCACTACGAGCGGCAACCCCTCTTTTGTGCACTTGCGAGCAGGACTGCACGTTTACACAATGAACGAGAGAGTGCCAGCGCTACGTGCAGTAGGTGTACCAGTCGAGACGTTGCTGACTCAATGCGATCTGCCGGCGACCTGCCAGGACCAGTTCGCAAATGACTGTCAAGGGAGAGGCGGCACTGGTGCAGTGGGGGCAACCTTTAGGTGCGCGCTCCCAAAAAAAAATTTATGCCTACGTGCCTGCTTCTGTTCGTTGATTTATCTTGCAAAACAAGTTTTTGCTGCCGCCACCAGACGACCTGCGCGACCGCGCTGGGCTGAGCCGTCTGCTGGGCAGAGAACAGTAGCGCCACATCTGTCGGCGTGACGAGGAGGCATGCGGGACTACGCTTTGTGCCTCGCGTGTCGGCATATCTGCAAAACGGTCTGTCTTGTCGGTGCGCGGGAAACGAAGCTATCTGTTTATGCATTTTTCGTGTTTACTTTACATGAGATATTCTGCTTGCAACTCCACTTAATAGATATCGAACTCGTTTGTTGCAATAATTTTGATTATCAGCGACTTCGTTCTGTTTTAACCTAGCGGTTTTTATTTTATAGCATTCTCGACACGGTGTTTCAATTTCTAACAAAGAAAACGCCTTTTCGAACTTACGCGTATGTGCGCTACGATGACGGCGGCAAGGCCATCGTAAATGTTTTGTTCACCAGTGATTATAAGCCGTTCTTCCTCGTTTTTCCGTTCTTCCTCGTGTCCGTTGAGACGAGGAAGAACGTGAGCACGTATTGGAGGTCAGATATTTGACCCGGCGAAGAAGGCTATTACACTGTGGATATCCTGGAGCTAGGAGGTGAGTACAAATCCTTTCGCATTCTGCCATATGCCTGCATGCGTATATATGTCGATTGACTTTGTGTATTTCACGTGCGATATAATTTTGTTCGTAAAATTTGCTTACACATGACACTGCTGCGATTTTACGTTACTCGATCGTTTGGCATTGAAGCATATCCAGTTGAAAACCGCGCGGTGAAGTTCGTGGTTTAGAATTCCTTTGGGCCCTTGAGCGCTCTAGGCAAGTGTGTTGACGACTCAGGCCTTTTTCGGTTTGTTTGTAATCTTTCGTTCAGCTTGTCTGCATGCGCGGCACATGTCGCAGGTATTCAAGTATTGTTTTGTGCAAATACAATGTCTGTCCATGCAGACGGACGCAGCCCAAACTGAGGCCCAACAGCTGCCGCCTGCATTTGTAGACATGAATCGTCAGGTATAGTGATCAGTATGTTTCTGCATTCTGCCTGTTTCGTGCCTGTCTAATATTGGATGGCTTAATGAACTGAGGACTGATTAGCGAGGTTTTATTAATGCGTAAGCATTTTATGGCTATGTTTCCCGCTTCGTACCACTACGATAACGTTCAAACTAATTGAGTTAAGAGAAAAAGAACAGCTGCATTAGAGCATCTATAACTTTCGCAGGGGGAATCTTGAGGTGCATGTGGGGTAATTAGTTAATTAGAGCGAAAAAGTTCAAAAAGTGGGCCGGGCAGGAGAACAAGTGGCGCCAAATTTGAAAACGAAGCGTGGCGCCTAGTTTGAGAACTCAAAATGGGCAATGCTGGATCTTGATTAATGTAGGAAACGAGGGGCGAGGAGGCGTCAGTGCATACGCATCCCTCCAATTAGGGTGCCGCAGTGATCTCATAATTTTTACAGTCTAGACCACATTGGTGTGGTTACGAAGAATACAGAAATGGGTCTGCCGCGTAGCAGGTTCAGTGAGGCGACGCTGAGCAACGTCAGTTGTCTGCTCCGTGCTTACGTGAGGGTGAGGATGAGGACTGCGGCCGCCGAGTCCGATGCGTTCGGAGGTTTGGTGCATTGCTCGCGGCTCAGGAGAGGCAGTTACGTCTCACTTTCTGAAGCTGCTCCCCCCTTCTTGGTTGCCGTCTCGGCGCGCTTGCGCAAGCGCAGCAGATGACGCCGTTGCGCCTATCGTTACCATTGGCTGCGACGTCGGCTAAAGACTCCCAGCAGTCCTTCCGAAAGCACGTAACTTCCGGCACACTTTTTGGCTCGCAGCTCTGATAGCGATCGAGGGCTTCTCCTGAGGTTCAATTCCTACGGGCGCGTTTCCCTTCCTACATACGCGCGGGGCGCATTGATTCTGCGATAGCTCTAGTTCTAGACCAATAAAACCTCAGTATCACCTTTTAAGCAGCAGCTCACCTGGCTAAATGAGCTGTTTGTTTGTGGGGCCGAACGTCTGAGAGCGCTGCAATCGTGGCGCGCAAGCGGACACCTCGTGCGGTATTTTTTTTTGTATTTCGCGGGCATCTGCAGAGAGGATTCTCGCCCACTGGCCGCGGCGATCACCGGCTGTAAAGGACTCCAAGGCACTGCTCCGCTTCTTACAAACTTCTGGCCTGCACGATAAGCTGTCAATTTTGCGAACGCTGACATTTAGTAGTGACTCTCCTTTCTCTTTCTCTTTTTATCCCCTCGCCCTTTTCCCCGCGTGTAGGCTAGCAAACCGATTATCCTTCCGGTTAGCCTTTCCTTTTCTTCCTGCTCCTCCTCCTCCTCCTCCTAGCTGCTGGCCTGGCGCAAGCACTCCATGCCGCGCCCTGGCCAGCTTCGTCGTCCTTGTCACAATATATGAGCCACAATTGGCCATCTCTATTTTCACCCAGTTAATTGCCTGCACAGCGTTCCTTTATTAATGAGAGATTAATACACTGACAGTAATTGGTTCGTAGAGAACGGTTCATTGTTTCAGTGTTACTTATTACTTTAACTATGCACAACTGTACTATGGCACGCTTTATTTGGTTGAGAGAAAAGACGAGTTTTTATGAGATATCGTTAGGCTCTCGTTCTACAGAAAAATCTGGTGTCTTTGCGGGCCGTCAGAGCGGAGAAGCCGAAAAACCTCGGAGAAGCAACCTAGATGGGTCACCCAGATAACGAGACCTTGTTGCGTTATTACATCCTGCCAAGCAAATTGTGATCTAACTGACCACCCTGGCAGGTGCCAGCTAAGCTTGAATTGGTTGAGAGAGATTCCTCAGGAAGTGCAATCTGTATCGCACACGCCCCACCGATGGCAGGACCTGTCATCGCTTAATCGCTGCACCACTGCGCCAGGAAGATTTCCTGCGATCTATGACTGTAAAGTAGAGAATTACCAATTCCGCATATATGGGCATCGACCCATCAATGCTGTCGTGTTATACACCTAAGGTGGAGCTCAAGTGCCCCCTCTACTTTACAGACACTTACCTTATGGCCGCTGTGGTAACTGACCCCTTGGGGCGATGACAGAAGCTTTTCATCTCAGCACACTCAATTTTTTTTCGGAGTTCACAGCAAGTCACCGCGAACTGAGGAGTGCCTGGTATTTCCTCCATGCGCGGAAGTGGTTTCAAAGGACAGAGCACTTACGCTTACCGCCACTCACGGCTACGATAACGGCATGAGCACGTGAAGCACCAGTGAACGAACGACCGGCTGCCAGCACGAGGTGGCATGTGTCTTACACAGGCCGCTAAGTGGGTTGCGCGAACTATGGAAGATAAGGCACCGCTTCAAGATGTATTGGCGGCTTGAGTGGAAAAATTCAATGCAGCATGGCATGCCACATGCAGGTGCTACCAAGCCTCTTGTGTCAAGACAAGCTAGAGTAAAGCAGCGGGTGGAAAGCTGGCGGCGACAGGAAGGCTGAAGTGTCACTCACCGCCATGTTGGCCCGGTGAAGCTAGGCCTCTCGCCGTCTCGAGGCGCAGGCGATGCAGCGCTAAGCGTTCCATGAACTGGTTAAGTGGTTCCAGAGGCGCATTCTTTGCAGCATGCAGCTGCGCAACACTGTTGCTTTTTTGTTTGTTTTGTCATCACAAGCGCGCTTCGAGCAGGAAGAGCAAATGCAAGAACATAACGAGCAGCAATAACGAAGCCGCCGTCGTCACTTCTTAGCACGGTGAACCGGCCGCTGCCGCGATGCAGCGGACGGAGGCCAACAGAAAACTTTGTGTACTTCTTAGCGCATTCAGTAGTTGTTATGCCGATGTAATGGTCGTTTATAAAAGCAGTGGAATCCAGTTAAGGCTCTTTTGTACTGCATGATTTGGTGTCATTAATAAAGAATAGCTAGGGTTTCCTTATTTCACCTCTGATTGCTAACAGTATTTTCTGATCTGCGGTTAAAAAGCGGACCTCAGCGATTTACACTCATATTCGGGCTAATTTATACTCCTAAAAATTCGTTTGTAATCATGACCAAAATAAAGCAGTATTGCCATGTCAAAACTAAATTGTATTCCTTTGTCGCATGTTGTCATTAACTATGACGGCATTGACCATGTCATTGATAACATCATGCCATAATCTTCACCTGTGTCATATACATTCTTAGTAAGGCAGTAACAGAAACGAAAGCAGTCGTAAGTCAAATCAAGCAGCGAATTTTCGCTCTAAATAATCAAACCAGTCAAATTCCGGAGATGAGGATGTTGTGAAAGTCAACAGTTTCCGAATCTGCAGACCGTAGTAAGCGTGTAAGATGTCCTTCCACTTTACACTTTACTAATGCGAATCTCGTAACTTTGAGCATATACTGCATTCTCACGATGAATGTCACCATGAGCACAAGGCTTGCTTTTTTCACAGTCTGCAAGAAAGATTGAAGATAACACCATTGAATATTGTGCGCAGTAGGCGCGTCTTGACCCGGTTGGACGCTGTCTACCTTGTATGTCACAAAAGAGAACAAAGTAGCCGTCTTTTTACAATTCCCAGAAAAAGTCCGATTGATTGGCTATCTACGAATTTACCACAAGCAACGCTCTGCTACCCGGCGCTGCAATGTGCGACAACGCGATTATGAATAGGAACCTGCTCTGCGAAAAGGGCGTGCAAACAAGATCACCGCCGAGGGCTCGACAAAAACTCGTACGGTGCTATTTCGGATCGCACAAGACCCTGCGATGATAGAATGGACTTGATAGTGTGACTGCTTCCGCGCGAAGCGCATCGACTAAGACGATCTACAGGGCCAGTCAAACGTTCCCAGGCCACAAGGTCTCCTTTTTAGCCATGCAGAAGGGCAGTTTTAACACATCCGAAGCTCAATATATGTGCCCAGTGTAGGATAAGCATCATTCCTGCGTTTTTTTCTAGAAAAGAACTCTCGACTCTCATCACGTGCGTATTGAATTTTCAGCTTAAGCTCTAGTGTAGGCAAAATTTGCACTCCGAGAACAAAGGTGGCAAGTATAACGATGGCGATAATAAGTTGTTTTATTTTTCTAATTTGTAACGGTTTCTTTTCAAGCAGACAAGTGTAGGGAAAAGAAGGGCTTGTTACGATATACGTATTTATTTATTTAGCCCTCAAATACCCCTTGGACAGGGGTTTTACATGAGCGGTGGGCAGCTTCACAGACGATTTCAAGGGTCGGTGGCTTCACAAAAGAACATCTGCAATGGCTGTCCTTAAATTTGTCGCACTGGAGTGGTGAACCTGTGATAACCTTGGTAGATTTAAAGAGTTCCTAAGTGTCCGATATAATGCTTAAAAGCAGGCCCCATGACCTGGCAACGTTTGAACAACCGTGCGCAATATATGCCCTTCAAGCAGCATTCCAGTCGACAACGAAACCTGTTTTCATTTTTATGACGTTATGCGTATCCGTTAATTTTGCTGGTATGGATCGGGACATTGTTTATTTGGGGTTGTTTGCTATTAAGAGCCGGAAAAGTGCGAAGCATTTATTTTTTGTCTATCATTACTTCTGCGCTTTGTTTATTGCCGGAGCCAAAGGTCTTCATTACTTTGTTGCTAAGGAACAAGGGACTATAGCCCCGTGGAAAAGTCATCGTGAGACGCTTTTGCTTCGAAGTTCTTCGACATGACGGCAGTTCCATGCGCGTTATCTCGAAGGTATGATGCATTCGCTAAACTACCCTCAGCGAAGAAAGGCTGTGATAAAAATGCATATCGCGCACATTGTGTTAATTTCATATTTATTATCTATTTTTTGTCCCTATGGTTTAATTTCAACACGAATGCTTCCTAGGTATGGTAGAAATAATATTTTGTAACAAAGAGTTCGATGAAACATCGTCTGGTCAGGTGTTGGCATAATGTATAAAATGTTGGGTCACTGACCAAGTGAAAGTTCAATGAAACATACTGACATTTCGTAAGACCTACGGCTTCTTTGTTCACATCGGGGAAAGCCGACCGAAAGAATGAGTTTATATCTTCTTCAAAAGGAGATATATGCGCATAATATAAACGCATGCATATCAGCTGAAAGACCTCAGGACTTTTATTTGACTTTGCTCGTACTTCCGCCGGTTCATGAAGAGCATAACTGCGATTATCGCCCCATGGACACCTCTTCTCGCCGACAGCCACTTTTCAGCCTCGTCACATGCAAGCGACGAAGCTTTTGAAACGTTGCGCCATCTTCTCACCTCTCCTCAATAATGCGCCATTTAGACTCTTCCGCCGCTGAAGAACTCCACACGGATGCCAGACGCATCGGTCTGGGTGCCATTCTTGATCAGCGGAAACCAGGCTTCAACGAATACGTTGTTGCTTACACAAGCCGCGAACTCACAAAAGCAGCGGATAATTATTCAGTCACGGCAGCAGGCTTGCGAAAACTTGTACACACTTTAAGACCAGCGGGTCCCCCGCGGCACTTGGTATCGAACACAGCACCTTCCGAATGAGAGGTGGATGCTCTACCATAAGGCCACCACTTCGTTTAAAAAAAAGGGCCACAAGTATGCTTTGACCGCACGCGGCGGATTTAGGGTTGGTTGACGGCGGGGCAAATCAGTGGCCCGTCAACCCAACGGCTTGGTCTGAGACGCTTTTCCCAATCATTTCACTTTAGAAAAGACGACCACTAGGCAAGGCGAAATTTTGTACCTACTAGGAAACCGGCGGGTCCCCGGCGGCAGAGGGTATCGATCACAGCACCTCCCGAATGCGAGGTGGATGCTCGACCACAAGGCCGCGCTTCGGCCTTACACACGCATACACACGATGAGGTTCCCTGGTTGCGTGCGGGCGTGCATGTGTGCGTGTGCGTATGTGTTAGTTTGTGCGTGTGTTAGAATTAATTTCTCTCAATCAGTTACCCCCCTTGAAAGCTTTTCATCAATAAATTGTTCTTCGGCTGAAGGATTGTGGTCGTGACGGGCTCTGGCGCCCGCCTATACCCTGCAACTTGAAAGAAATGACTATGAACACCTGGTGCGTTGCAGATTATTAGACAATTTTAGCTGTGCGGACGCAAGTGCTTACGTACGCAAAGCGCTACGGCGCTGCGTGCGTTACGCTGTCCGCTCCGAAGTGTAGTTTTAGCTGGCCCTGCCGTAGCGTCCTTCAGGCGCACGTAGAGCCATCTAGTGACAAGACGTCAAAGCACATCAACGCTCGGTTGAAGAAAATTTCATCCGTGAATACTGATAACTAGTGTGAGTGCATTGTGAGCCTTTTTTTTGTTCCAAGAAGAAAAACTTTGCAAACCGAAGAAAATGTAAGAACTGGCTAAAAGCCAGAAAACTGCTTCGCCAGGTGTCAGTGCTTCGAGGAAAACACACTGCATATAGTAAGGCCTAGGAACTTGAAAATCACCAAATTATCTGAAAAACAGGGGCTAGTTATTGCTTATACCACTGCGTGTGGGCAAGAGTAGGCGAAATAAAAGCGAACCGCTACCATTTGAGCGAGCTATTGCGTCGGAGAATCCAGCGGCGACGTATATTTATTCCCAAGCGGGCGAGCAGGGCGCCGCCATCTTGTCAACGTTAGCGTACGCCAGCCACGCAAGCGACGCAAACCAAAGTTCGCTGGGTAGCGTACGCACGCAAGACGCAGGGCTTGCGCTTACGTTCTGCGCATGCGCACTACCGTCCCCGCAAACTCCTTGCGTACGCTAAGCCGTTGCGTATGCACAGCTAAAACTGTACGTACGCGTAGTACGCGTGCATTCCCGCAGAGGAGGGAGCATCGCACATTCTAGACTATAAATATCTTGAAGGACATCTTTAAGGCGCCTCTCCTTTTCTTCCTGGGAAACTTCATTCGCTTTCCAGGCTTATCCTTGTTCGTCAGCGGTAGAAGCAGCCTCACTCTTTATTCTACTGCCCTTATCAACATTTTCACCATCTTGCCAGCTTTCTCAAATTGATTTGAATTCTTTAGAGAGGCGGCTGCTGAAAAAAATATTCAACCGTTTCCTAACTAGGCGTAACGCAGTGCGCAGCGTTTTTTTCTAGAAAAGAACTCTCGACTCTCATCACGTGCGTATTGAATTTTCAGCTTAAGCTCTAGTGTAGGCAAAATTTGCACTGCGAGAACAAAGGTGGCAAGTATAACGATGACGATAATAAGTTGTTTTATTTTTCTAATTTGTAACGGTTTCTTTTCAAGCAGACAAGTGTAGGGAAAAGAAGGGCTTGTTACGATATACGTATTTATTTATTTAGCCCTCAAATACCCCTTGGACAGGGGTTTTACATGAGCGGTGGGCAGCTTCACAGACGATTTCAAGGGTCGGTGGCTTCACAAAAGAACATCAGCAATGGCTGTCCTTAAATTTGTCGCACTGGAGTGGTGAACCGGTTCATCAGGCAGATCATTCCAGTCTTTCGCTGTTTGTGGAAAAAACGAGTGAAGGTGCGATGATGTGCGCGCGTGCGGCGGGTATACAGACTTGGAATGACTGGCCCGGGATGAATGGCGGTGAGCGGGAGATATAACGCTGTTATCAATTGGAAAATGATAGAATTTATGGCAGAGAACGAGCCTGGCTATTTTACGTCGTGTTTATAGATTGCGAAGATGTGCATTAGATTTTAGAGCTGTGACACAAGTATAGGAAGAATAGTCATTAAAAATAAAGCGAGCTGCCCGGTTTTGGATAGATTCAATGGAGTTAGAAAGATTAGTCTGATGAGGGTCCCAAACAGAGCATGCATATTCTAGCTTGGGCCTTATAAGGGTTTTGTAAGCAAGGGTTTTTACGGAAGGGGAGCAGAATTTAAGATTTCGCCTTAGAAAGCCGAGATTGCGGTCAGCCTCGTTAGATATTTTCGCTATGTGAGTGGACCATGAAAGATTGTGTTAAAATAAGGCCTAGATATTTTTAGATGTCACAGAGGATATTGCTGTGCTACCAAAAATATACGTGGGCACTACGCGTGAACGGCGGGGGTGAAAAGAAATTAAGGACGTTTAGCTGATATTTAAAGACATTAACCAAGCTTTACACCATTTTTCTACGGTTTGTAAGTCGCGTTGAAGAATGAGGGCATCTGAACAATCGTTAATCGGTCGGAATATAACAGAATCATCAGCAAACAGACGGATGTTAGAAGATATACCCTTAGGGAGGTCATTGATATAGATTGAGAAGAGCAGTGGGCCGAGAACGGAACCCTGAGGCACACCAGAAATCACAGGAGACAGCGGAGAGGAATGGTTATTTGCGAAAACGAACTGATGACGGCCGATTAAAAAACTACGTAACCAGTCATAGACTATGGGATGAAGATTTAGGCGAGAAAGTTTCAAGAAAAGTCAATTATCAGGAACCTTGTCAAAAGCTTTCTCGAAGTCTAAAAACAGTGAATCTATAGGTATGTTGAAGTCTAGGTGGGAGTTGATGCCTTTGATGAATAATGCAAGTTGTGTATCGCAAGATAAATTCTTAAGGAAGCCGTGCTGACTGGAATGAAAAAAGTTGTTACAAATAAGAAAATTCATGATTTGGCTAAAAATGATATGCTCCATCAACTTAGAACAAAGGCTAGTAACGGAAATTGCCGGGTAGTCAGGACATGATGATGATGATCGTTTTTTAGGAACTGGAATGACCTTACCTGTTTTCCAATCCAGCGGCACCACTCCACACGAAAGAGACTGTTAAAAAATGTACGACATGATGACACTGGTAATTACTTTGGTGTGTTTGAGTACTTTGGCATTTATGTCGTCAACTCCAGCAGATGAGGTTAGCTTCAGTGATTCGATTAATTTGCAAATGCCGTGAGGTTCAAAAGTGATGTCTGGCATGCCAGGATGTTGAAGGTCAGGAAAACAAGGGAAATTGCCTTCGGTATTTTTAGTGAAAACTGAACAAAATGCAGAGTGTAGAGTGGTTGCAACCTCGGTATCAGGAATAGGGTTGTCGTTTTGGTCAGTAATCTTATGGATTTCTTCGGGCTTGGATTTATAACCTTGCAAAACTGACGGGGGTTAGTACGCAGCATATCAGGAAGCGAGGTAGAAAAGAAAGATTGCTTAGTTTTTTCAGCTAGAGACTGGAACATTTTATCAGCGCTGCGGTACTTTTCCCATGCGAGTGAAGTGTCACTTTCTTTGGCGATGCAATAGAGTCGTTTCTTTTTATTGTTAAGGCGCTTTAACGTGTTATTGAACCAGGAGGAAGACGGCCGTTCGGTTACGGTAATTGTGGGAATATGGGCTTTGATTAATTTCTGCATTTTTTATTTAAAAATTAGCCAGTTATCTTCAACTAAACGACACGAGATCGTATCAAGAAAATAGAAACTAAACTGAGTTGAATTTTTATTGAAAGCGATGTAATCACCTCTGTCGTAGAGGGTTATTTTATTCTTTACTTTTTTCGGGTAGGCTATACGGGATTGATAAGTAGCGTGAATTACGGCATGATCGTTGAGCTCGGGCAAAAAAGTTAGCGCAGAAAGGTTATCAGGATGTGTGGTGACCAGAATATCGAGCAGACTGGAAGACTGATTATTATGCCTTGTTGTGGTGGAGATAAGCTGTGACAAGCAAACGTAAGGCACGTGTTAAGAAATTCACTTTCGGCGTTGTTTTTCGACATTGTTAATGCTATGTCCGACCACAATATTGCTGGAAAGTTGAAATCCCGAACAAAAGGATTGGTGTGCTGGGAAAGAGATGTGCCAGAGTGCAAAGTGCAAAGTGCTTCGTGGAAAAATGCGACAAAGCTTGGATCGGCGTTTCGGGGTCGGTATCATGCTCCTAGTATTAAAGGTGGGTGGGAAATCTTAGTGCAAGCGAACAGTATTTAAAACGGAGAGGAGATATCAATTTTAAAGCAGTGTACACTACGGTTAGTTGCTGTTAACACCCCTCCACCACGCCTCTCATCGCGATCGCAGCGGAAGATATCAAAGTTAGGTAAAGCAATCTGAAATGCAGGATTGGCGATGGAAGAATTGAACCAGGTTTCAGTTATAATGACAACGTTGCTATCTGTAGTTGAAACAAGGTTAGCAGCTGAGTCAAGCTTTGGCAGAATTCTTCTAATGCTAGCATATAAAACGGAAAAAGGACATTTTGGTGGTCGCTCTTCAGGCCCAATTCTGAGCTATGCAGGACGTTAAACAACTTTCTCTATAGCGTGATCGTAAGCATAGGTAGTGTGTTCTATGCTCAACCTGTCATGTCGAGGTTTATATTATTTACCTTTGGATTTCGCAAATTCAACAAGCTTTTTCTGGCAAGCCGAGTGTTCGGTGAATAGTCTGATGACACACTGAAATTGGTGTCTTTCAGTTTACCCGCGTTTGCCAGAATACGCTCTTTAACTTTGAAATGTGCGACTTTAACAATTATTGGTCTTGTTTTATTGACGGCGAAAGAGCTAAATTGCATGTGTGAAAGAAATATAAAGTGTGACACATACTTTGTACCCTGCGCGCCGCAGATCTGATGGGCGCGTTCAATGTTAACGTGCGCGATTGTGGTTTTAAGGTTTTAACGGGTTTAACGTCTCAAAGCAACTCAGGTAATGAGGGATGCCGTAGTGAAGGGCTCCGGTAATTTCGACCACCTGGGGTCCTTTAACGTGCACTGACATCGCACAGTAGACGGGCCTCTATAATTTTGCCTCCATCGAAATTCGACCTCCGCGGCTGGGTTCGAATCTGCGTCTTTGAGGTTGGCAGCCGAGCGTCATAAAAACTCAGCCACAGCGGCAGCCATTGCGTCAGTAGCGAATGGCATGTCTCGGCTGTACACATGCTTCAGTTTTAAAGCGACATTTAATCGTATGAGTGATTTGTGTTTACTTTGCTGTTTGATTGGCGTCTACTTTGGTGTCTGCCTGTAATATATCAAAGAGGATGTTAGTAAAGACACATTCAACAACCGGTGCAATAATCATTGCCATCCAAACATAAATATGTTGGAAATGGGCATCAGGAGCGAAGCATTTTTTCGCAGTTTTATTTCACTGCTGAAGCTTCTCATTTGCGTAATCTATATCGCATGCAAGTTAGCTGCGATTTTCCGCTCTACAGGCTGTGTTGTAGCCGCTCTATCATTTTTAACACGCATTGTCTTGGTCGCTCTCTTTCACAGTGGATCTGTAAAAACAACCGTCCCAAACATTCGCATTACAAGGCGATTTTTCACTTATATTTTATTTACTGAGCGCTAGACTTTAACATATAACTACGTCGTTTATCTGTCGATGCATCATGGTTCTTCTCTACAAAAGTTGAGAAACCTTCCTTAATTTCAAAAATTCATCATCGCTATATAAATGTAATCCTACTACGACCATACCAACGAAGCACATCAATGACTTGCCATAAATATACACGAGAGGGTCTTGTTTTCAGAAGTACAAAATACAGCGTGACTAAACATTAGTTATTGCTGGCTGTGGAATAACTTTTTGTCTATTATTGTCATGCAGAAAACTTTACACACCGTAATAAAAAATGATTTGGCCACAGTGGACTCGTACCTAAATAAACTTAGGTGCGATCACTCGAAACTTCAGTACGTATTGCATAATAGAAAACTATGCTTATCAACTGGCATATTATTATATAACCTGGGGTGCCAAGTTTAAATACATTTCAGAGCAGTTATGTAAGCGTAAAAACTGGCGGAGTAAAGGTGCCGAAAAATAGCCATCACTGCGCCAGAAATTTCACCATTATTGATACTAACCCTCTATGCACTAATAAGGTATTTTATGTTTTCAATGACACTTACGTGATTTCAGCTGCATTTAGTCGTTAAAGCGTCAAGAAAAGTCCCCACAAGCTTCATACGCCCTTGGCAGCGGTAAAAATTCTAGCGTTTATTTCATACTTAACAAGGCGGCCGAAAGTGAACTGCCGCAGTGGCTTTTACATAGCGCTGGAGAATGTGAGTGCTATAAT
This sequence comes from Amblyomma americanum, assembly GCA_030143305.2. Taxonomy (NCBI): domain Eukaryota; kingdom Metazoa; phylum Arthropoda; class Arachnida; order Ixodida; family Ixodidae; genus Amblyomma; species Amblyomma americanum. Next base: position 159,655 of record JARKHS020006957.1, read on the forward strand.
TTTTCCCACAGAACCGTAGACCAATAAGCTGGATTTCTTATATATCACAAGCCGCCTTGTTCTGTAGCTGTGTCGTGTAAAAAAAAAACTGATCTCAGAAGCAGCAGTGTCACCATGAGGCAGAAAGCTGGGAAATGCCGATACGCATAAGAGCGCAATTATTTATGATAAATCAATCTCCTGATGGGAGTGACTTAGGAGGATACCCTCGAACTGTTGTGAACTGCTGGCTGTTGTCAGTAAAGAATTGTCAGAAAGATTACAATGACAACGAAAAATTTATTGACCATGTTTGGAACAGCGCTAACACACGACGGGGCGAGAACCCAACACAGGCGCTGACTGACAACTGGCGTTTACTTCAGAAATACACACACACACATATGTGTGTGTATATATATATATATATATATATATATATATATATATATATATATATATATATATATATATATATATATATATATATACCACAACCTCGTGGTAAAAAAAAAAGATTCAACTTGCTGCGCGAAAAGATGTCGAAGAGAAAAGGCCCGTGCTCAGCTCATGACAAAAGAAACTTAACTAAAAATGAACCGGCAAAAAGCTGAACGGGGATAACAACAGGGTTACCGTGTGGAAACAAACAAGAAAAAATAACAAGGGTAAACAAATTCTCAGCCGCTACAGGCGCGCGTCGACGATGAAAAGAAAGTAAGTGGTGAGGCGAAAGGCACGTGCTCATTTAGAAAGGAGGAAAAGAGGGCGATAGAGCAGCACCAAAAAGAGGATGATCTGGTGAAAAGAAACAAGAACATCAGCAGTGCTAAAGGCACATCGAGGAGGCGGCTGGCGAGTTTCAGGACTGATGCCCAGGAAAAGCGATTTCTTTTAAAAGTAATGTGATAGACGGTGCACTGACACAACTTTGATCTTTCTTTTTGATGATAAAACATCCCAGATTTCTCGAGCATGCTGGCTGAAATATTTCTTGATGATCATTTCTTGAAGTTTTTTTACCCTTATTAGTGTTTTTTTCTTTGTTTTCACCTGGTAACCTTGTTATCCCCGTTCACCTTTTTGCTGGTTAATGTCTAGTTAAGTTTCTTTTGTCATGAGCTGAGCACGTATCTTTTTTCTTCGCCATCTTTTCGCGCAGCAAGTTGAATCTGTTTTCCTTGATTCTGGGTTGCGGTATGTATGTATATCTATATTTCTTAAATAAACGCCCCTTGCTAGTCAGCGCCTGTGTTGTGTTCTCGCTCCGTCCTGTGTTAGCGCTTGTCCCAACATGGTCGTAAACCAACAAGCCCAACTCTGCACTCTTCTAAAAAATTTATTTGCATTTGCACTGGAGTTACTAAATATAATCTAGACAGCGGCATGCAAGGCACTAAACCTATATTACAGAACTCTGACATCTCTCTTACGTCTCCTTCTGCTTTGGCTTCACATTTGTGGTTGATTCACACTTCTTGAGATCCACTTCCACCCCGCTTCTACAGTACTTGTCTGCATATTCAATGCATTTATTTTTCTGTTTTTTCACTCCCCAAACCACGCAGTAGATTTGTTCTTTAACAGAATGGTCTGATGATGGTTCTGAAAAGGAGAACAGGAAAGTTAGCAATCTAAAAAAAAGAATACGCGTGTGTCGAGCGGAGGTATCTAGAGCGACGCAACACCGCATATATCAGCAATAATTAGCGCGAAAATTATTATGCAGTCTTCAACGAAAAACGTTGAAGAATCCGCGAGTACCTCCAAGAGAGAGAAAGAATGAAAAGGAAACGCAGGGAGGTTAACCAGATGTGAGTCTCCGGTTTGCTACCCTACACTGGGGATGTGGGATAGGGGTTTGAAAGATGACAGAGAGGAAAACGCAAGTAAAAGGAACGCGCACACATGGAGACACACACACACAAGGCGTTTCAGTTAGTCTTTCACACAGGCCGGTAGATTGTAAGAAGCGCAGAAGCGCTTGCACGGCCTTCTTCTGCGACGGTAGGTCCTTTCGATGTTATAGAATTCTTTTTCCAGATAGCGGTCGTCCAGTCCAGTATTGCTCGTCCAGTTGGTCAAGTTCGTGGCTAAGGCATGCCCTATGTGGACTGTACTGCGGGCAGGAGCACAATATATGGCCAATTGATTCTTCATGGCCGCAGTGGTCACAGGTTGGGGAGTCGGTCATCCCTATGCGGAAGGCATAGGCTTTAGTAAATGCAACACCCAACCAAAGTCGATATAAAAGCGTGGCGTCTCTACGGCGAAGCTGTGATGGCGCTCGAAGACTTAATGTTGGATCAAGTGAGTACAGTCGCGTATTTCTTAAATGTGGCTCATTCCATTACGACTCGGTGCACTGCCGAGCAAGTAGGCGGAGCTTCCGTGCCGCGTCAGTTCTAGAAAGAGGAATTGGGACGTGGCGCTCCTCAGTATGGGCTGAGCGGGCAGCGTGATCCGCCCGTTCATTGCCGATAATCCCGCAGTGACTTGGAAGCCACTGGAACGTTATTTCATGGCCGGCATCACTTATATGGTGTAACGTCTCTGTAATATGGAAGATTAGTTGTTCGTGCGGTCCGCGTCGTAGAGGTGACAGTAGAGACTGCAATGCCGCCTTCGAATCGCAGAATATTGTCCATTTGTGTGACGGATCATCACCAATGTGATTAAGGGCAGTTAAGAGCGCTGCGAGCTCTGCTGCCGTCGATGTTGTCGTGTGGGTCGTCTTAAATTTGATTGTTGTAGGTTTCGCTGGAATGACGATTGCCGCCGCGGAGCTGCTTGGAAGGACAGATCCATCTGTGTAAATATGCATTGAGTCACGGTAGGTCTCGTACAAATGTAGTAGCGTGAGCTGTCTAAGGGCTGGTGATGACAGATCAACTTTTTTCGAGATACCAGGTATTGCGAGGTTGATTTTTGGCTGAGCGAGGCACCATGGAGGGATCGAAGGTCTCGCAGCCGGATTGAAACAAGCTGACAATGATTCATCATATGCAGTTATAGTTTGGCTGAAAGATGTGTGTGGCCTGTCCGCTGGTAGAGAGGCTAAATGGTGACGAGGATTCCTGGCTAGATGCCCTATATGGGTTCTGAGTACTCCAATTTCAATGTGGGTCTTGACAAGGTGGTCTCTAGCGATTGCTATCGTAGCCACTGTTGAAGCACTCTGAGGCAGGCCTAGACAGATCCGGAGCACTTGACCCTGAAGACTTTGTATTGTGCGTAGATTTGTTTTGGATGTGTTGTTTATTGCTGGCAAGCTGTATCGCAGAAATCCTAGAAAAAGCACCCTGTACAGATGTAACATGGCACTAGGCGACATTCCCCAGGTCTTGCCAGCGAAAAACTTGAACAGGTGGCAGATGCCTGTCAACCGGCTTTTCACGTATGATATGTGTGGGCTCCATGACAAGTTCCTGTCGATTATGACACCTAGAAACTTGTACTATCGGACCCATCGTATTATTTGGCCATTTATCATTACACTGTAGTTTGCCATGGGTTTGCGCGTGAATGGCACTAGTGCGCATTTCTCGGAGGAAACTTCCAGGCCTCGATTACAGAGGTAGATAACAGTTTGTGTGGCGGCTCTCTGAATTCTCGCTCGCAACTGTAGGCGTGTTACTGCAGATGTCCATATGCAAATGTCATCCGCGTACATTGATAGCCTGACTGTGGTTGGCACGTGCTCACGGAGAGCAATTAGTGTTAGATTAAATAAGGCGGGGCTAAGTACACCGCCCTAGCCGCGGTACCCCGCGCCGCGGTACGCCGCGGTAGCTATAGTGAAGAGAAGTACGGCCTTCCTCGGTGCCTACAAAGGATCGCATGGATAGATAGCTCCGTATCCATTGAAACATCCGCCCACCCACTCCTACCTCTACGAGAGGAGAGAGGATGGCTTCATGCGTAACGTTGTCATACACCCCTTTAACGTCGAGGAATAAGGATGCGGAGACGCTTACGGCATTTCTCATGTTGAATGTAGGTCACCAGGTCGACGACGTTATCGATCGATGATCGACCGCGTCGGAAGCCCGCCATGACATCTGGGTAGGTGTTGTGGTACTCCAAGTACCACTCCAGGCGTCCTAGGACCATCCTCTTCATTACTTTGCCCACACAGCTCGCCAAAGCGATCGGGCGATATGATGAGAGCTCCAACGGCGACTTGCCAGGCTTCAGCAGTGGAACAAGGCGATCCACGAACTTAAGGCAGCATTAGCTTTGTGTAGCCGCACATCAGCGCCATGACCTGACGGAATTTCCTACTGAGCTCTGTGTCACCTGGGGGAGCGAGCGAGAGGAGTTCTTCTTGAGGTGTACAATGAATCTTGGAGAAATGGCACGCTACCAACAACCTGGGAGTACCTCCTAAATTCCTGCTGTTAGCTACCGGACAATTGCAGTGGCACAAGAAATTCAGTTTTTTTTAGGCCATGCTTGTCTTATTCATTACCCAAACAGTAGGGGATATTTGAGCTCTTTTCCTAAGTTGAAAGCAAAAAGGCTTGCTTTTCTACTTAGAATTTGCCGTATTTGAAAAGCAATGCTATTTTTCGGCTTTACACAGAATCGGGCTTCTTTGTTGCTATCTTCAGTGATGTAAAAAAACAGTCCATGTGGTCCTACGAAACAGTAAGCTGATTTTCACATTATCTGGTCGTGTCGCGAACAACTCCAAGATGCGTATATATGCGACTTTTCTGTTCTTTCTTCACTGAACATCTTTTCAAATTATCCAAGTTCTTCAAACCAAGGCGCCCTCCCTGTGGCGGATATGCAGACTGAGCCACAGCTGCACTGAACAGTGTTTTGGCTGCGGACAGGAGAGCTTGCCTGACGTATCCGGCAATATTAAGACCAAGATTTTCTCACTAACGCTACACTACATGCGATAGCAAACTTCGCTGCCAAGCTTCATTTTCTTAAGATCAGAAAGCAGAAGCGACAAAACTTCACAACCTTAAAAACTTCTCTCTTGTAAAACAAAGTGCATGCCTACCAGTTGCCGAACGTTAATTTCCAAAAGCTGGTGCTTGTATAGGTCATACGAGTTGCATATGCTGACCTACGGTCCCGAGGAATGTGTTATTCAAGTAACAGCGCGGCCTTAGGATTCTTCGAGTTATGCCAAATGTGAGGATGGCAACTTGGCCTGGAAGCATCAGAATGTCGCGGTAAATACGAAGTACAGGTTACTAACACCTGAAAACTTTTCATCCATTGCTAGCTCAGTATACAGAGCACTGCAACACTCTCACCTTTTTATGTGAAAAGGCAGTCTCAAGCGAGCATCATCTGATTGTGCAGTGCGAAGTTGTTTCCGTTTAGAACAGGGTCACAGATACCTTTCGCGTGACAGCTACGATATGCAACTCGTATCCTACCCTGGATAGGAGCAATTAACGCAGGACTGCTTTTAGAATCTACTTGACCGACTTGTCTCTATTTGCGCCGACATCTAGTTGTAACAAAAAAGGTTGTTAGTAGAGCAAGACAAAAATCACTTTCCCCAGTTCATTTCACCTCAGTGCGGTGTTGGAGCATCGGCTGGTGGTTACTGTTCCAATTCCCGGTTTGAGGACAGCAATTCTATTACCGGATAACTCCTCCTCCACTATTCTAGGCAGGCTTCTTTAAAAAATCAGATATTGTAAAGAGCAAGATGTTGAGCAGCTACACCGGAAGCGGCGACGCACACCGCAAGACGAAATCACAATAGTACAGTCCTGGACCTGTGTTTTTGTCGTCTGCGCAACCTTCCAAAGCGACTTTCTGCTACCAACAAGCCCCGTTTTAATTTGGCGGAGGTGCGGGGTCCTGGCGCCATCTAAATTTGATTTCTCGTGCCAAAAACATACTTATTTAACTGCTTATTGGAATAACCTCCACCATCTCTCCACTCCTTTTCCGCGGAATCCAATACCATCGAGTATTGTTCAATTGTAGCGCAGAGGTGTTTCTCAGAGCCCCCTCCCAGGATTAGGGCTGCTTGGAGATACTTTCTTTTATTGCTACTCTGTCTTCGGACCTACATATCTGCTTGAGCTGAATTTGGTTACTTTTGAACTTTTAATGAACATAAACCAGTTTTCATTGTTCGATCAGTCAGAAGGTGCTGTGGTTCTATTAACGTTTTTATTTTCTCAGCACATAAATATCAACTGCGGTGGATTTAAAGACATAGCGCTACCAATATGTAACACAATGTATTATCGGGATGGAAAAAAAACGTTAAAAACGTGGCACCTACACAGTCTGCATTTTGAATTTCTTTTCATCGCGCTTTTCATTGGGTGTTAATACAGACGCTATAGTCGTTCTAGAACGCATCATGGACGACTCTAGCGTCTTTTTGATACCACCGATATAAAAGCGTGATGTAAATAAGTGCGAACAGCGAAGTGCCTAGACTTCACTGTTCGCAATTCTTTCCATCGCCCCTGTCAGGTTGAAGCTATCGTATTCATCTTGGTTGCATCCCTTTATTTGTATTGAAACTTAAAGGCTAGCATAGTTAGTAATGCTCTTAGGTGGTGTGCATTATCGTTTTGAAACGAAGGAGATCCTCATTTCCGCACCTTATTTAAACCAAAAACGTGTGTGGCATAAAGCACAGTATTGACGCATTGGAGAGATATTTGCAACTGGCTGCCGCTTACGCTGCTGTAACATGTTTCAACACTGCTGAATGAACTGAAGTATAGCGTATGCATTTGGCGCATACAAAGGTGCATGAACGCACATTTTTGCAAGCACTCCTGAAGCAGTTTTGTGCTGCATCTATTATGGTGCATGCACCAATGTATTTCTCGATATGATATTTTGTGGCGTCAGTATATTCTACATGTCGGAATATATCATTCAGTTGGCTTGAATTCCTCCTGCATGGAAGGCTACACGCTTCGTAGCAGTGTAAAAAGGTTACATTGCTGAGAGAGATCTTTATCCCACGGTGACTACTTACACCTATGTCTAATACACGGTGCACAACGATGTGCTGCCTCAAGATCGGGATCTGTGCTCACCTAAAAAAGCACATTTTTCGCAAAATTACTTAGTAGAGATTCCCCTTGAAGAGCACTTCTCAGACTATTCCGCCTACTGAGCTGCGGCACGAAAAATCGAAGTGAGCAGAATCTTGGACGAAATTCTGAATGATAGTATCATCGAGACGTCAGTAAGCCATTGTGCTAGTCTAGCGTGCTTGCGAAAAACAGGTGGCATCGAGGTTATCGGACGGACTTGTGTGTGACATGCTTTTCAACTTTTCAGTTTTTTCAGGCATTTCAGTACAGTTTTAATTATCATTTTTTGTGCATGAAAAACATGATCACTATAATTCTGTCGCAATTCGTTGATCGAAAACCTGCGCCCTAAAAAACAACTCCGAAGCAAGCGTTCTGCCGGAGCTGTGCCTTTGACGCATTACGAAAAGAACCAGCGCATAAGAAAGTCGAGGTCAAAAAAGCCAGCGAGTGCTGGCAGTCTAAAATAATGCAATGGTAGCTAGCGGAAGCGTGTTCTTTTCCTTCGTCCGTTGCTCGTGTCTGTTAGTAAACGTCAAAATACCCGAGAATTCCTTTTCTCTGCCAAATGGTACGCGCGTATTTAGCAAGAACTTTATAAGTATTCAAATTTCGTTTTCGTTAGGGTTCTGTGCCTTACAAACAGTGCGCTGAGAAAACAGTGCACTGAGGAAGCACCATTACCGTGTAAAAATATATGAAGCGCACTCAGGAAAACGGACAAGGCAGACCAAAAACACAAGCGATTACTCGCAACAGGGCGTTTATTCAAGAAACACAGAAAAAAAGAGAAAAGCCACAAAAAGAAAAAAAAATCCTTCACACAGGCGCATCAGGATAAGTGCTCATGCCGGCGCGTCGAGATAAAGAAACTCCTTTTCATGCAGAACTACCATGGGGTCGGAAACACACGTGTGCTGATTCTTACGGATGTGATAGGCCTCTGAAACCTCTCTGGTTAGCTGATTGGGGTGTCGAAACAAGATATTGGTTTCATCAAGCAAACGGTTGCCACCGCTGTATTCCGAACAGTGCTTAGCGAGCTTGGAAGTAGGCGACTTTTTCAATGGCAAAAAATACTCTTGCAGACACACATTAAGGCAGCACCCTGTTTGACCGATATAGGTCCGGCCACAAGAGAAAGGAATGTGATACACCACTCCTTTTGCACATCTGACACATCTATTGCAGATCTATTCAAACATTTTACTTTTTTGAGCACCTTGCTAGAAGCTAGAAACAATTAACACATCCTCTGGAAACCCAGCCAATCTTACTCTGTTCACTTGCTCACAGAAGCTTTCTTTCATTTCGTGAAGACGCGACCTGAGCAATGACGATCCTAAGCAGGCGACAACTATGCCACACTTCGCAATTTTTGAATGGCTTGACTTAAAATTAAGAGAGGTTTCACTGACGTCAAAGAATACATCCATCACACATGATACTGCATGATATGAAGTTGTAAGGAATATGGGGGTGGACTGCAGTTTACCTTTGAAACTCCTACAAATGGTTGCCTGCAGTTTCTTGATCTTATGCAGTATCATGGGTGCTGGATGTATTCTCCGACGTCAGTGAAACCTCTCTTAAATTTTAAGTCAAGCCATTCAAAACTTGTGAAGTGCGGCATTGCTGTCGCCTGCTTAGGATCGTCTTTGCTCAAGTCGTGTCTAGCTTACAGCAAAGTGCTCAAAAAATTAAAAGATTTGAATAGGTCACTTCTTACGTGTTCTCAGGAGGAGAACAAGTAAAACATTACTGTTATTCCTTATGTTTATCGGCTTTCTCATCAACAAAAAACCCGGGTAACAGATATGGTGTTAATGTTCTCTTCTCTGCCCCTCAAAAGGCTAGTAGTGCTTGTGCGAAGGTTTCTGTGGGTTCTAGCAGCGGCGTACGTGATAAAAGGAAGCGGTGCACCGTGAACCACGCGAACCGCTATGTAAGATGTTCAAAAGGAGTGGTGTATCACAATCCCTTCTCTTGTGACCGGACCTATATCGGTCAAACGGGGCGCTGCATTAATGTGTGCCTGCAAGAGCATTTTTTTCCATTGAAAAAGTCGCCTACATCCAATCTCGCTAAGCACTGTTCGGAATACAGCAGTTGGAAGCGTTTGCTTGATCAAACCAATATCTTGTTTCGCACCCCAATCAGCTAACCAGAGAGGTTTCAGAGGCCTATCACATCCGTAAGAATCAGCACACGTGTGTTGGCGACCCCATGGTAGTTCTGCATGAAAAGGAGTTTGCTTATCTCGACGCGCCGGCATGAGCACTTATCCTGATGGGCCTGTGTGAAGGCTTTTGTATTGTTTGTGGCTTTTCTCTCTTTTTGTGTGTTTCTTGAATAAACGGCCAGTTGCGATTAAGCGCTTGTGTTGTCTGGTCCTCCTTGTTCGTGGTCCTGAGTGCGCTTCATATATTTTTACAAAATGCAACACCGCCGAGCTCAAATGTCGATTCTGCTTCAGAAGCACGATTAGTTGAAATTTTTTAAATTTTATGGGCTGCTATGAAATTTTCACAACCTCTTTAGGTCTATATTTAAGCCGCATAACTAAGACAAAATGCAACATCGCCAATGCAACAGGCGCGTTCTGACCTTGAGGCTTGGGCTCAGCAGAAAGACAAAATTAAGCCGGCCAGAGCGCGTTTCTTTATCTGATTTAGCAAAGCTTCTAATGTGTACGTACTGTGCCCTTCAGTGCTTCACATATTATAAATGTGCTGCGTGATAAAAATAGTTTGGATGTTACTCAAACCCTTTCACTGTTCCCTCCGGAACTCCTTCTTTTTTATTTGTTTTTCCTCAAAGGTAGAAAACCCGCTGCTGGGGAGAATAAGATCCTAGCAGTTCTCGTTTTGTTCGTAGCATAAGGGCACTGTGCTAGAAATCAATGAATGAAAACGCGGCAAACTGAACATTTTGGAAAAATTTGAACATTTGGAGAACTTCGATTGGATTATATATTTCTAACAAAATAGCTGAGGCTCTCCCAGATGTATTCGTTTTCTCATTATACTCTATGCATGAAAGAATTATTTTTGAGTTCTCATAATGTAATGAAACAAAATTATTTGATTTCGTTTGTTGTAATTCTGTCTCCTGTTCACATCAATGTTCGGAAAATATTTCTGTTACCCTCCCCCACATGAATTTCATTAACTTATCTCTGCAGTGCCAGGCGTATCTTCTGCGATACCTAAGGTCAAAATATAGATCATGCATCGAATAAGCTCGCAAAACTACATGAAACCACATGGACATGAATGCACAAACAATCTATTTCCGACTGAAGGACAGGAGGTGTGCGCCTCAAGACACGCCGCAAACATTTTGAAAACAATTTCTTAGGAAAGCTGACCTTTACGGTAAAAAGCAAAAGTTTGTATGGTTTGAATGCTACAGTGGTTGGTGACGGAATGGGTTAGAATTTTGCAGTTGATTTATCGCAAGCGCGTGAATATTAAAAGAACTAATTGTATATAGACACTCAGAAACATGGAAATTTTATGCATTTCTTCACGCTGTGCAAACTTTTTTCCAGAACACAGCATTTGTTTTAACGCGACAGCGTTAGTTCCCCCAAGTCAGGAAAAATTGTCCGGCATCTGCGTTGGTGACAGTTTGAATCCAAGCATTCAAGGTAGAAAGATTGGCTAAATGGTGCTTGGATAGAGAGGACACCCTAACGTTCAAGGTAGAAAGATGGGCTAGATGGTGCTTGGATAGAGAGGCAGAGTTCCGGAGCTAACAGGCACGAAAGGAGAGGACAACACAGACGCCAGACATAAACTAACATTTGTTTTAAGAAAACCCTGCATTTATATAGGTAGAGACCACCTGTCAAAAACTATAAACAAGCAAACCGCTCTCCCTTGGTTCATGTTATTCAGCGCTCTTACTATGTCGTCTCTATTGAAGCATAGCAGCCGGAGCGGCCACACAATCGGCTACTGCAGCAACCATGCTGGGCGACCTAGGTCACATGACCGTGTGGCATCATCACAACATGACCAGCGCACGAGGCGGCAATTTTTCTCTAAAGCCTACCCTAACGTTAAAAAACACAAAACATTTAAGGTTTTAATGCTACTGTAGTTTGTGACGGAACGGGAGGCAATTAAATTATTGTCTGGCCACAAGTGGCTATTAACCACTGCACCACTGCACGGTGAGACTTCGGGGATCTATGAATGTACACTAGAGAATTATCAATTCTGCATGCATGGGTTTTTGCCAATCAATGCTATTGCGTCGTATCCTCCACGCAATGCTTAAGCGTCCCTTCTAGGTTTCTTTTTTGCACTTCCGCAAATAGTGGACTGTTCTTACTAAAATTTTGTAAGGTTATAATCTTCATTATGTGTGAAATATCCGGCAGTCCACGGTGAAGCTTTGAATGGACTGCGCTTTGCAAAGGCGTTAGAATGCAACTGACTGCTATTCATCAAAGAGCGGGAAGTGGCGCTGTAAGGATCAAATAATCCAGTAGCTGCTTATCTATCCTCCTTTCTGCGCTTCTTATGAACAGGTAACTGACTCCGTACTTACTCTTCGTACTATAGTAGACTTCCATAACAATGCAGTTCTTCGTTGCATGTGGTATTTGGTACTGATTGGGCCAGCCGGGGGGAAGCTCACCTGATGAAAAGACCAGTGCGGGCAGTTTTACAGAGAATGATTATAATGTGTTGTTGAACGAACAAACAAAAGCGCAATGTCAAAGAAGCTAGAATTCAGAAACAAGTAATCAAGTTTTAAATAGGGTTTTTGTGAGGAAAAATTTTGTGAGAAAGTAAAGCTTCGCGCTAAGCAAGTGTGGGGCTTGTACAAGTTGTGCAACGTTTCTTTATCTCAATTTACACTTGACTCAAGGACTGATAGTAAAACTAAACATACAAAGAAGGTCGGCAGAGAGAAAATGAAATCAATCTGCTTGCAAAAAATTATATAATAAATTGCAAATGTGACATAACATTTGTTAAAAGCGGATTTGAAGGGTGGGTGTGATGCGAATTTTTCATTCAGCCCAAAGCACTTCAGCTAGTCTTCAAAAGTGCATCAAAACAATCAGTTTGCAAAGAGCAAATAATCATGAAATTCCTAAGTTGAGCACGTTTCGTGTAAAGTTTGTTTGCGGTTAGAGCTTCCGCCTTGACATTTTGATTTTTATGAGTTAAACCGATAAATGTGAATCAGGCACACGAGCAGAGCGCCTACAGAAATTATCACGAAGTACGCTTCGCCTGCCATATAGACTTAGAAAATGTCCATTCAGTTAACTCGGGGGGCCTGTTACTCTCTCAGCTGCATACTGGGTAGCAGTGAGAGGCAGCCTATGCGTATTTTCATTAGTAAAGTGTATTCCTCAGCTCGAAGTTCTCGGACATGAGCAATGACCTGACGAAAGTCTAGCATTTCCGAAAAAGGTGCGAATAGGCTAATCGTACACTTCGTTGTTCTAAGACCCAACCGTGACGCGCTCCTTCTTTTTGAACAAGCTGCCTCAAAGAAACTGGATGGCCTGGCTTTTAAATGTGCCGCTTGCTACTCCAAAACAGTCAGGCTAAGCCAACTTCTTCACTACAGCTAAAAATAAGCGAGTATATGCACCTTTTTTAATCACAGTACAAAACAAAACTGCAGGTGCTTTGAAAAAAAAGCATACATAAAAGGCTCTCTACCGCTAAAAAATGAGCCTCAAATTCGCCTCTCCTCGTAGCTTTTCATGAGCGCCATGGCTTCATACTGCTCTAGCCATTCTTAGGGATGTTCGCCACAAGATCCTTCAAAACTTGGCGGTACTGAGGGCTGGTGTAGTACGAGCGCAGCGTTCGGAGGTGACGCTGTCACTGTGCAAACAGACTATTTCTCTGGCAGAGGACCAAACTCAGGCCGACGGCCTTTACGTCGGAGACTGGTTCAATGTCCCGGTTCCAATTCCTCCGAGGAATTAAGCGAAGGGGTGGCGTCACGACTTCCGGGGCATGGGAAATATTCATGCATGTTCAGCACCTATACCATATGTCATGTGGTGGTTACAACGCCGAGAACAATAGACGAACCTCTTTAAATGGCGTTTGAACGAATTTTGTGCAGGGCTGACGAGATAGCAGAAAGAATTCAACAACTCGGCGGTGGCAGTGGCAACACAACGTGCTCGGCACTCTATAAGAAGAAACTGCGGTCACTAAAGGCCGCGCTAGTTTGAAATATCACATAGAATGAGGCGATAGACGCCCTCAGTACATTAATGATGGCACTCGGTAGTGGAAGAAGGCTGCTGCCATAAGCAACGACTTGATATTCTCAGTACCAATGTTCGGCGAGGTCTGCCTTAATACTGTATCCGCAATCATTTCCGTTGACTTGAGTGTCAAAGACACGTGAAAATGGACCAAGACAGGTTGTGAGTTCACCGAACGGATAGGCCTCCAAAATATAGCCTCCAGCAAGAGCCCCCACACAGCGACGTCACAATCTGATTCACTTCAGTAAGCGCATGAACGACGATGGTGATATATTTATGAAACGGCAGAAATGCGATCGTGGGCTGCAGTGCTAGTCATGCCCTTAGATGACCACGGAAAATAAAAGCCTGAAGGCTTCAATTTCAATGTGCTCAAGCATCTCAGACATCCACTAAGCGTAGGAAATGGTGAATTAGCGGAAACGGATTTGGCATTTGTAATATTTTAGCTGGAAGGTAGCTTTGCAGACTGTAGGAAGAATTTTAGTGTGTCCTTCTTCGTACAATGATCGTACAATGCAAAGGCGTTCGAGGAAACTAAAACTGAGCCGAGGTAGAAGAAACAGGTAGGCCAGTTCAATCCAAGAAGAGAGCCCATCATTGGTGCGAAAGCAGCTGGCGTATTGCAGGAAGAGAAATGGCATTACTTTTTACTTTAAACTAATAAAAACAATCATGGGACAAAAAGCGGTATTTTTGCTGCCGTGATAAACCGTGACCTGCCTTGATTATCTTCATAACTATTTTAACTAGAAAGATGTCAAGCATCTTTTGCATGATGACGCATTCTGTACTGGAGACTATGCGACCATGTGGAGGTAGGATCGACATCACCGGTTTTTATGCGATGCTGCACACCAGCAATACGAACCTAAGGGTGGTCCTCAAAATACAAATGTGTCCACAGAAGTTCAGAAGATAGCGAAGGACATGAGTTTGTGCAGGAGGGACATCCTAAGCGATTATTTCTGCGTATTTCTTACATGGTCGAACGTCAGACAAGCGCCAGGTTGAAGAGTGCGGTATGCGGCTTGTCGCTTCCAAGAAGACTTAATCGGCGGCGACAAATACCGTTGTGTACGAGGTACGCTGCTGCAGCAACTGGTCGTACAATGCAAAGTTAAGGAATTTGTACTCTGTTCGTAGATATAATGACGACTGCAAGCGACATGGCTGTGCTCCGTGTGACGTGTACATTAAGGACCAGAGTAACGACGTAGTAACCATTCAGGACATGTGGGACACGGGAGATACCGCTGTATGTTGCGGTTTCGAATGGTGGCGGACACGCCCGATAGTACATAGACGCTGCCCAACTTGAGAAGGCGATTCTGAACAAAACTAGAGGCTGTCTACGAGGCCAGAATGGTCAGGAACAAAGTGAACGCGAAGGATGACGTTGAGAGTGCAGTTATTCAAGATGGTAAAAAGCGATGGTTAGGCGGCCAGACATATCACACGGGCTGTGCACTTCCCGACTATTGAAGTGGGGGAGTGGGTTACCTAGGTCGCCGACATATAGAGCAGCGGTAGCCACATACGGCGTCCGTTTCCTAATCGGGCCGTTCCCAATAGAACTCATCGAATTCGTGACTGAAACCTCCACTCCCAAATCGAAGAGGGTTGTGACTGTCACGTGATCTGCGTGCGCGGTCATCAAATAACTTCTTGAAGAGAGAGCCAAGCCGGGAAGTGGGAAATCGGTCGGCACTGCAAAACAGCTTTAGGCGCTGTAGCGTCTATATTTTCGGCTGGGAGCGAGAAGGAGCGAGCCACTTTAGTGCAGCCCGCTGCCACTGGAAGCGCCAGCCTTTCCTACAGTGGAGAAATCGAGCTGCGCAAACTCCACCATCGGCTGCTCTGACGAAAACGGGGGAAGGAGGCGCGGCGGGACCGATCCGCGGTTTGGAAAGCGAGCTCACGGCAGTGGGTGCGCAACATAATTTGGAAGAGGGGAAATCTGGTCCCTCCTTGGTCAACAGCGGTCGGCCCTAACTCTCATTTCGATTAAGTCGTGACGATCAAAAATCGGCCGGAAATTTTTACCGGGCTTTTGGTCTGTGTTTGCATAGTGTTCTTAGCGGTCGGTACACCGGTGTTCAGCAATCTGTTTGAAATATATTCTGTTCAGGGTAGAGAAAACGCGGAATTGCAGTGATGGTGGCTTCTGCATCGTGAACGTCAGTATGCATATACGTCTAAGTTTGGAGTTTTCGAACTGTGGTGGGAACAAGATCGGCAACACGATCTAACCGATGACCGCAAGCGGGAGAAGGGCAAGCGTGCACATAAGCGCAGGCACCCAAACGGGCCTATCAAACGCCCAACCGGGATGTCGCCTTTGGGACGCACAACCGAACAGTCATCTCTGAAAACCAAAACAGGCTTGCCGTTCTGCACCTACCGGAGGCTAATGCCAATGCGGTTTCACTAGTTAATGTGCGGCTGAACTAATCTTGGCCATTTGTTTGCTCCAGCGATACAATTATTAAATTGTAGACATGAATTTTTAGTGCCCCTGAAAGCCAGTTTCACACCTATAGTTTGGTGCCTTTGTTTCCTTATGAACGCATTGCATTTTCTGCGAGGTGAAGCGTAATGGCAGCTGTTTGACGAAACAGCATTTGTATTTGTATCATGGTTGTATTAGGCCTAAAGGGAAGCTGCAAAATTTAAAAAAAAGCGAGAAGTTATTTATTGATTCTAATCTAAGAAGCTTCAAGGTAAACGATTTGAAGTAGTTCTGCGCTAGAATTTAAAAAGAATGTCATCATCATCATCAGCCTGACTACGCCCACTTCAGGCCAAAGGCCTCTCCCAATTAACTCATTTCCAAGCTGCGCCTACCATATGCCCACAAATTTCCAATCTCAACCGCCCACCTCACCTTCTGCCACCCCTGCTACGCTTACTTCTCTTGTAATGCACTCCGTTACCCTTAAGGACCCGCGGTTGTCTTGCCCTTGCATTACATGCCCTGCCCAAGCCCATTTCTTCCTCTTGATTTCGACTGGGATGTCATTAAGCCGCATTTGTTCCCTCACCCACTCTGCCCTCTTCCGGTCTCTTAACTTTACGCCTATCATTTTTCTTTCCATGGCTCGCTGCGTTGTCATCAACTTATGCTGAACCCTCATCAGTAAAACCGCGACGTTGTTCGGAGTTATGCTCACTGCGTTAGAGAAGTGTAGAGAAACTAGTGATAACGTTATTGCAGCCGGAATTTCAGATGCCCTTGAACACATGGTGCCGTACGTCGTACGATGCCGCCAAACAATGTTTAAGGGCTTCACCTTCAAAGGCGTTCATTTTCCTCTGTGAAGCAATCGTTTCTTTGCAAGAAAAGTTGCGGACCCGTTCGCGACGCCATCAATACCGCTTTTTCACCTCTCTTCGCACTGCACAGTAGCCTGAACACCCCATAATGAATGTAATGTTTCAACAAAAAGAATTTCGCATGCTTTACGCGCAAACTTCTCACATTGCACCCTTTGAGAGTCGTGGAATTATAAAACCTCTTCAGTTGCCCTCTAACGAAGTTACGAAGCACTGAAGGCTGATTTTTCAGAAAAATAAATACTACACGATGAAGCCGCTCTTCTTTCTGTCTTTGTACAGCGCGAGGCTTCCATGCCTTCTGTATTTTTAAAATTGCGATGCATTTCTCAAAGTATGATTCGTTTAGACACGAAGCGCTGCGTGCGTAAATGAATTTGGCAAGCGCACTTACCTTCATCCGGATGGACGTTAAGAAGAATAACTTTAGGTCCTTTTTCCAAAGTGATTGTTATGTTTGTTTTTCTGCAAGGCATAAAGAAAAATGACAACTGCTACCGATAGACCTAAACAAAAACTAGTGCCAATGGTTCGTGGCACTAAATGCAAGGAAAGGAATTTTGAATAGACAAAGAAGACGTTACAGAGCGAAATGAATTGCGGCTCTGTCCGCCTAAATGCATCGATTGCACTAACAACGGACCATCCACTAAGCCTTACAGAGCACGTCAGTAAGAATACTAATGGATTAGACCATCCGGATATACAATCTGACCTGCACATTGCTGTCATCTTGAAATCTAAGGTTCGACGAAATCTCGTCTGGTCGGGTGAATACATTGGCGAAAATAATGAAGCGCCGACCAAAAGGTGTTGTCAAGATGGAAGGACGTGAACAAGACTTCCGTGTGGAAGTCGAAACGTCCTTCCATCTTGACAACACCTTTTGGTCGGCGCTTCATTATTTTCGCCAATGCTGTCATCTTCCCAGTGACGAATACTTGTTTTGAGCTTGGACAATATGCAACAGCAGAAAACCATGCTCACGAATTGTTATGGCGTTTAGCCTAGCGGCGCGCGACCCTGTGGCTGCGCCGCTACGCTGTCACGTGGTTGGTCACATGGTGCAGAGCAGCTGCCGGCGGCGCGGCTGATCACGTGGTTCGTCACAAGGTTGGTCACGTGACCAAGTTCCACTCGGCCAGCTGTAGCTATCGCGTCACTCCTGGTTTTAGCAGAGCTACACTACCGCTAATTTATTCTTTAATACATCACAAAATTTGGCAAAGGGTACTGTAATTCTTCAAAGGCCACTTGGGGTTGGTGCGACAGCCCTAAGTAGTTTTCAAAAACAACAAAATACAGTTTTGTCTATCACAGAAACAGCACGCATGAAGTGATAAATTTCCTTATAATACGCACGTGTTCTGTCTTTCTTCTTTGGCCGATCTGCAAGTACAAAAAAATTATTAATATAAGGCAGTTGCAGTACATGTGAAGATGTTACCTCAGTATAAAAAAGCATAACTAAAATTATTTTTGCTATTCATATGAACACCAAACCATCCAACTGAGTTTATACAGAAGAAAATATAAACTTGCACCTAGAGGAATAAAGTGAGCTTTTTTTTACAACCTTAGAAAACCAGTAATCGTTTCATCCAGCTGACGTGCCCCCTCAGCTTTCTTCTGTTTTTTTTTAAATTCAAAATATGTGCCCCTTGCTCATGCTATGTGGTGATATTGAATCCAACTCTGGGCCCACGACAGACGAAATGCTGATTGAAATCCTTGGGGGACAAAAGATCATTTCGAAAAGGCCCGATGAAATTGAGGCAATAGTCGAAAAAGTCGAAGCAACACCTTTAGCTATAACCGAAGTTGGTACAAGGGTTTCTGGCCTTGGAAGAAGTTTTTAAAACCTCCAGACAAGCTTATTTTTTTGGAAAGCAGTTCCAGACGAAATATTGTTCTCGTCATTGGCATTGCTGAGGAAGCTGAGGAGACACCTGATGATCTTTCCACACGCGTAGTTGAGTGCATGTTTAAATAGAGGCTAGGTATAACTGTGTCCTCAACTGAACGAATACATGACATCGGTCGAATGCAGCCGGCAAAAACCACGACCCATAATCCTAAAGCTTATCGACCATCGCGAAAAGTTCAGCATTATGCAGAATTGTCTTAAGTTAAAAGACAGAAACATTGCAGGAATTGTAAATGCTGCCCCCTTTTAGATAAGACTGTATACTTGGCAAAGCACATAATCAGCGTACAAGGTAGATTATTAAAGCGTTCAATATCTTGAAAGAAGGGAAGAAGTGCGTAAGTGACACGTCCATAAACTACGAAAAATGAGATTGCATACATAGAATCTGTTGTTAAATGATTTATGTTTTCTCAGACTGGCTCCTATCCCAGATTTTTTTATTTCATCTCATTTTTCATTGTTTTTCACATTTACATTCTTATTTCTTCCCTTCCTTCCTCAGTATATATTCTGATAACTCTTCCAATTTAAATTCGGTTGTGAGAAACGCTCGTGTCGTGTCTCTCTTTTTCGCGCTACGTTTCGAAAAACGGAAAATTTGAAAATTGGTTGGCGCAAATTGACGTCCTTAGACTGGATAACCCCTTTGGTGAAAAGGAAGTGACGTCAACAAAAATGCAAATGACAACATACTTTCATCCATCTTGATTGCCTACCTGTTGCCACCTATAGACAACTGCGGGAAACATCTAAGCACCAACTAGATGACCAACAAAGAATTCTGGTTGCGCGTAGGCAGATGGGCATGATTCCACTTGAGAAAACAAAACAATGAGAAAATTCGGTGTAAAGGCATCAACAGCTTCTTATCCTATCGGCTTGACAATGCATCAATTTAATACCTGGCCAAGTCAGCGTTTTTTTTTGCTTTTTTTGTGAATCCTGGTCGGCAGGTCTCGCCTGACAAGTGCAAATATGAGCAATTTCGTGCATGAGCAAAGGCACATGAACACCTAACGCAGAATCACGGATTCGCGCGTGGCTGACATTAAAACACGTGATGGGATTGTTTTCGCTGTAAGAGCTGCAATAAGTGTGGCGCCTGTCTTCACGCAGCCTTCCTACGAGAAGTACTGTTCTTGTTGCGTAGCAGCTGCTTGTTTTTACACCGTGCACGCTTGCGGCATTTTACCTAATCACTTGTGACCCTTTAACAAGGGAAGACCCTCCACAGCGGTCAGTGGTTATGGCGTTCGGCTGCTGACCCTAACGACGCGGGCTCGATCCCGGCCGCGGTTGTCGAATTACGATGGAGTCGAAATTCTCGGGACACGTGTACTGTGCGATGTCATCGCACGTTAAACAACCCCAGGTGGTCGAAATTTCCGGAGCCCTTCACTACGGCCGTCTCTCACAGCCCGAGTCGCTTTGGGACCTTAAACCATTATAAACCAAACCAACCTTTAACAAGGGAAGAGACATAAGGAAAGATGGTTGGTTTTACTGGCAGAGAAAGTAGTTAGACAACATTTTATGTTAGAGTAACCAAGGTTATCAGTGCTCTTGAAATTATAGTGGCTATTCCTCGCCTTTGGCAGTTGTGTGTTTGTGTGTTTGTCTGTCTGTTTGTCTGAAGCCAATAACATGA